>JAJHUR010137895.1:2240-18366 GCA_027495735.1 Lutjanus campechanus
CTTGTCCTGTGTTGTGCTGTGCTGTGTTGTGTTGTGTTGTGTTGTGTTGTGCTGTCCTGTGTTGTGTTGTGTTGTTTTCTGTTGTGTTGTGTTGTGTTGCGCTGCGTTGCGCTGCGCTGCGCTGCGCTGCGTTGCGCTGCGTTGCGTTGCGTTGCGCTGCGCTGCGCTGCGCTGCGCTGCGTTGCGTTGCGTTGCGTTGCGTTTTGTTGTGTTGTGTTGCGTTGCGTTGCGTTTTGTTGTGTTGTGTTGTGTTGTGTTGTGCTGTCCTGTGTTGTGTTGTGTTGTGTTGTGCTGTCCTGTGTTGTG
Organism: Lutjanus campechanus; assembly: GCA_027495735.1. Taxonomy (NCBI): domain Eukaryota; kingdom Metazoa; phylum Chordata; class Actinopteri; order Lutjaniformes; family Lutjanidae; genus Lutjanus; species Lutjanus campechanus. The sequence continues at coordinate 2,547 of JAJHUR010137895.1, forward strand.
TTGTGTTGCGTTGCGTTGCGTTGCATTGCGTTGCGTTGCGTTGCGTTTTGTTGTGTTGTGTTGTGTTGTGCTGTCCTGTGTTGTGTTGCGTTGCGTTGCGCTGCGTTGCGCTGCGTTGCGCTGCGTTGCGTTGCGCTGCGTTGCGTTGCGTTGCGTTGCGTTGCGTTGCGTTGCGTTTTGTTGTGTTGTGTTGTGTTGTGTTGTGCTGTCCTGTGTTGTGTTGTGTTGTGTTGTGCTGTCCTGTGTTGTGTTGTGTTGCGTTCTGTTGTGTTGTGCTGTCCTGTGTTGTGTTGTGCTGTGTTGTGTTGTGTTGTGTTGTGTTGTGTTGTGCTGTCCTGTGTTGTGTTGTGCTGTGTTGTGTTGTGTTGTGTTGTGTTGTGTTGTGTTGTGTTGTGCTGTCCTGTGTTGTGTTGTGTTGTTTTCTGTTGTGTTGTGCTGTCCTGTGTTGTGTTGTGCTGTGTTGTGTTGTGTTGTGTTGTGTTGTGTTGTGCTGTCCTGTGTTGTGTTGTGCTGTGTTGTGTTGTGTTGTGTTGTGTTGTGTTGTGTTGTGTTGTGCTGTCCTGTGTTGTGTTGTGTTGTGTTCTGTTGTGCTGTGTTGTGTTGTGTTGTGTTGTGTTGTGTTGTGTTGTCCTGTCCTGTGTTGTGTTGTGTTGTGTTGTGTTGTGCTGTCCTGTGTTGTGTTGTGTTGTGTTGCGTTGCGCTGCGTTGCGCTGCGTTGCGCTGCGTTGCGTTGCGTTTTGTTGCGTTGCGTTGCGCTGCGTTGTGTTGCGTTTTGTTGTGTTGTGTTGTGCTGTCCTGTGTTGTGTTGTGTTGTGTTGTGCTGTCCTGTGTTGTGCTGTCCTGTGTTGTGTTGTGTTGTGTTTCTGTTGTGTTGTGTTTTGTTGTGTTGTGTTGTGCTGTCCTGTGTTGTGTTGTGTTGTTTTCTGTTGTGTTGTGCTGTCCTGTGTTGTGTTGTGTTGTGTTGTGTTGTGTTGTGTTGTGCTGTCCTGTGTTGTGTTGTGTTGTGTTCTGTTGTGTTGTGTTGTGTGGACGTACAGTGACAGCAGGTTGATGTTGTTGCTCATCAGGTGGTGGCAGCTCTGTCCGATCAGATCCGGTCTCTTCCTGTTCTGGTGGAAGAGTTCAGAGCCGATTTCAACCCGACGCCAGAAACTCTGGATCTCTACAAAACTGTGAGTGCTGCTGCTGATACAAGTACACAACCTGTGAACAACATTTAGCCTAGCTTAGCATAAACACTAGCCCAACTTGCCTCCATTCAAACCTGATTTAGAAGATTTCTCTAAATGTTGGACTGTTCCTTTAAACTCTGCTTCGCTCTGTAAGTTCACCTGAACACACCTGACAACCCTCATCTCACACACACACACACACACACACACACACACACACACACACACACACAGAGATTTATCTGAAGTGACACATTAAGCTGCTTTACTTTAAATCCAGTTTACTGTTTGATTTGAGATTCTTTGTGCCCTGAGTTTTGTCTGTCAGGCAGGCTGCCCTCACACTCTGATTGGTGGAGCTTGTTGGTGTTGTAGGCCAGTAGGAACCTTTGAGAACACCTTCATTAACATATACTGTGTATGTTGGACTGTATCAGTTTGGTCCAGTTCATTTTAACACCAACATCATGCGAACTGTTTTCACTGACTCAACATGTGCGTGAACGTTCTCCTTCGTCCGGTTCTTTGTAATCTCAGGAAAGATTAAATCAAAAGCAGCTGGACTTGTTTAAAAGTCTTTTCTGAAGACGTTTCATCTCGTCTGAGCTCGTCTGACAGGAGGTACTTTTTTTAATCCAATCATGTTAAAATCTTTGTGTCACATGTGGATGATCACAATTAATCAATGATCAATTAACAGGTTGTTAAGAATTTGATCGATCGTGATCTACTTTCAAACAAACATCTGAAATATAGCAGAGATTATGTTTATGAGCGCGCTCCACATGTTATCTGATGTTCTCTTACATGTGTTTAAACGGGTTCTTTGTAACAGAGTTCCTCAAGGATTGTTGAACCGCCCCAGTCGGGTTCCTGATATAATTCATGAAATATGAAAACAATCTTGGTAGAACCCCCCACGTGTGTTCTAGATAAAACCCTTGGACTAGAAGTACGTTCTCAGGAGAACCCATTGCATATGTTCTAGATAAAACCCTGAAAATATAAAAAGGTTCTCAGTAGAACCCCCTGCCTGTGTTCTAGATATTTCCATTTTTTAAAATAATAAAACACTGATCACTGTGCTGCTTTCACGAGCTGTCATCTGTCCCACTCTGCTGATCACAACGTCTGGGGTAGGTTGTACCATCGGGGCATACGTGCTGCTGTCTGACGGCGCCACCTCGTGGCGAGCGGCTGCGTATCATCTTAGAGAGAACAGTCAACTGGCGTCGTGCATGAATACAACATTTATCAAACGTTTTATTAAAGTGTGACAGACTTTTCTGGATGAACCTGTGACGTCACCGTGTATGAAACTAAACTGCCGTCCTGCTCTGAGACGGACACAAAGTCGAGCTGTGATTGGTTGTTTTGTGTCTCCAGAAGCTGCTGCAGCACGTGGAGGAGAGGATGGTCGGCTGTTTGGCTCATCGCTGCTCCGTCAGCGTCCTCAGAGACATCGGAGACGCTCAGAGATACATGATCGGTACGACGTCTCACTCTGTTCACGAGCTTCATCACAGACAGGTGACGTGACGGCCGTTTGTCTCCTCTGTCCTCAGACAGCGTCCGTCCTCTGTTGTCCCTGTCCGTCCAGGAGCAGCTCTCCGCTCCCTCCACCTCCTTCGAGTTGACCTACGATCTCGGCCTCGCCGCCCTCTGCGCAGATTTCCGTGAGAACATCGAGTTCCAGTTCTCTTTGGGCTGGACCGCCCTCGTCACCCGCTTCATCGGAGCGGCCAACGCCAAGCGAGCGCTGAGCGGCTCCAACCCACGACTGCAGGTCCTCACATCATGAGCTTCATCACTGTTTATTTGTTGTTTATTTGTTGTTTATTTTCCTGTAAACCACCTGTTGTGATCATTGAAACGTCTCTCTGTAGGAAAGCGCCACCTTTAAGGATGAGATGGTGGTTTCCATAGCGACGGGTCTGGTCTCCGTCACCTCCCGGGCGTCCATGACGGTGCTGGTAATCGGTGGAGTGGTACGTCCTGTTAAACAGCAGCTGTCCAATCGTCAAGCAGCGTCTGTCAGTCAGACGGGTTTTCAAAACCCTAAAAGAGGAGACGAGAGCACACGTGAAGATTTGTCTAAACTTTGTCTTTATCTGCTCTGAAGTAAAGCTGCTAACGATAAACAGCTGCTAACATTAGCGTAACGTTAACCCTTTTTATTCCTGATTAAAAGAGGAGAAATCTGAGACTGAACATCAGAGGAGCAACAATCTCATAAAAAATATATTTTCAAATAAAGATGAATAAAATAGCACTTTTAAAAGATTTTAACACGGAGCTGTCTGTCTCTCAGGTTTGTCTGTCTCTCAGGTGTCTGTCTCTCAGAGGTGTCTGTCTCTCAGGTGTCTGTCTCTCCAGGGTGTCTGTCTCTCAGGTGTCTGTCTCTCAGGTGTGTCTGTCTCTCAGAGGTGTCTGTCTCTCAGAGGTGTCTGTCTCTCAGGTGTGTCTGTCTCTCAGGTGTCTGTCTCTCAGAGGTGTCTGTCTCTCAGGTGTGTCTGTCTCTCAGGTGTCTGTCTCTCAGAGGTGTCTGTCTCTCAGGTGTGTCTGTCTCTCAGAGGTGTCTGTATCTCAGGTGTGTCTGTCTCTCAGAGGTGTGTCTGTCTCTCAGAGGTGTGTCTGTCTCTCCGGGGTGTCTGTCTCTCAGGTGTCTCTCTCTCCGGGGTGTCTGTCTCTCAGGTGTGTCTGTCTCTCAGAGGTGTCTGTATCTCAGGTGTGTCTGTCTCTCAGAGGTGTGTCTGTCTCTCAGAGGTGTGTCTGTCTCTCCGGGGTGTCTGTCTCTCAGGTGTCTCTCTCTCCGGGGTGTCTGTCTCTCAGGTATGTCTGTCTCTCAGAGGTGTCTGTCTCTCAGGTGTGTCTGTCTCTCAGAGGTGTCTGTCTCTCAGGTGTCTGTCTCTCCGGGGTGTCTTTCTCTCAGGTGTGTCTGTCTCTCAGAGCTGTCTGTCTCTCAGAGGTGTGTCTGTCTCTCAGAGGTGTCTGTCTCTCAGAGCTGTCTGTCTCTCAGGTGTCTGCCTCTCAGGTGTGTCTGTCTCTCAGGTGTCTGTCTCTCCGGGGTGTCTGTCTCTCAGGTGTCTCTCTCTCCGGGGTGTCTGTCTCTCAGAGGTGTCTGTCTCTCAGAGCTGTCTGTCTCTCAGGGTGTGTCTGTCTCTCAGGTGTCTGTCTCTCCGGGGAGTCTGTCTCTCCGGGGTGTCTGTCTCTCAGGTGTCTGTCTCTCCGGGGTGTCTGTCTCTCAGGTGTCTGTCTCTCCGGTGTGTCTGTCTCTCAGAGGTGTCTGTCTCTCAGAGGTGTCTGTCTCTCAGAGGTGTCTGTCTCTCAGGTGTCTGTCTCTCAGAGCTGTCTGTCTCTCAGGTGTCTCTCTCTCCGGGGTGTCTGTCTCTCAGAGGTGTCTGTCTCTCAGAGCTGTCTGTCTCTCAGAGGTGTGTCTGTCTCTCGGTGGTGTCTGTCTCTCCGGTGTGTCTGTCTCTCAGAGGTGTGTCTGTCTCTCAGAGCTGTCTGTCTCTCAGAGGTGTCTGTCTCTCAGGTGTCTGTCTCTCAGGTGTCTGTCTCTCAGGTGTGTCTGTCTCTCAGAGGTGTCTGTCTCTCAGGTGTCTGTCTCTCAGGTGTGTCTGTCTCTCAGGTGTGTCTGTCTCTCAGAGGTGTCTGTCTCTCAGGTGTCTCTCTCTCCGGGGTGTCTGTCTCTCAGGTGTCTGTCTCTCAGAGGTGTGTCTGTCTCTCAGAGGTGTCTGTCTCTCAGGTGTGTGTGTCTCTCAGGTGTGTCTGTCTCTCAGGTGTCTCTCTCTCCGGGGTGTCTGTCTCTCAGGTGTCTCTCTCTCCGGGGTGTCTGTCTCTCAGAGGTGTGTCTGTCTCTCAGGTGTGTCTGTCTCTCAGGTGTGTCTGTCTCTCAGAGGTGTCTGTCTCTCCGGGGTGTCTGTCTCTCAGGTGTCTCTCTCTCCGGGGTGTCTGTCTCTCAGGTGTGTCTGTCTCTCAGGTGTCTGTCTCTCCGGGGAGTCTGTCTCTGAGGTGTCTGTCTCTCCGGGGTGTCTGTCTCTCAGGTGTGGCGTTCGGTGGGTTGGCGTCTCATTGCTCTGTCCGTCTCTCTGTACGGTCTCCTCTACCTGTATGAGAAACTCACCTGGACGGACGCCAGCAGGGAGCGCGTTCTGAAGCAGCAGTTTGTGGAGTACGCCGTCCACCGCCTGAGAGCCGTCATCCCCGTCTGCAGCTCCGCCTGCAGCCAGCAGGTGTACAAGTAAGACTCCGCCCCCACACCTGACACACACAGAGAACACCTGTCGGGACTCTAAACTCACCTGTCGTGTTTGTGTTTGAGGGAGCTGTCGTCCACCTTCAACCGTCTGACGCAGAGGGTCGACCTGAGCGAAGCCGAGCTGGAGGGGAACATCCGGCAGCTGAGCTTCAGAATCCAGAGACTGGAGAACATCCAGAGGAGGTCCAAGGCCTTCAGGTGTGTCACTGAGGGGGGCGGAGTCATACTGTCTCACAGGGGGCGGAGTTATACTGTAGGATTGCCAGATGGGTGGGGTCAGGCTAGGCTAACGGTTTCCCCCTGCTCTCGGTCTTTGTGCTAAGCTAGGATAACGGTTTCCCCCTGCTCTCGGTCTTTGTGCTAAGCTAGGCAAACCACATCTGTCTTAGTGTTTGGAACATTGAGATGAAACTGAAATGTGACTCTGAAGGTTTACAGATTGTCAGTGACAGCTATTGATTGATTGATTGATTGATTATCTGAAACCACTTCCTGTCTGTGTGAGCTGATTGTTTTTTTGTTTTTTGTTTTTTTTAAAAATTAATTTATTCTGAATATGGAAATAGTACAAGGCTTCCTGATTGCTACGACACAATTTCTTTGTACAACATAATATAGAAATGAAAATCTGAGGAAGCAAAATAATAATAAAACACAGAAAAAGAGAAATAAATGACATTCGAAAAGGAGTGAGAAGAAGCATAGCTTGTTAACTCTCACCCCTTTGTCTAAATAAAAAATAATATATATACATATATATTAATACACACATACATATATACATATACATACACACATACGTACACATGCATACACATACATACATATACACTTACATATACACATACATAAATACACACATTCCATAGGCTTCTCTGACTCTCATCACCATGCCATATCAATTAATAAATGACAATAATCGTTAATGATCATTATGCCTTATACCCGCTAAACAAAATATTTTTGTACATTTTTTTGAACTGGTTGTTATTTGGACTTTGCTTGAGTTCATCACTTAGATTGTTCCAGAGCTTGATACCGGAGATATACAGAAACTTTTTAAGGTTGTTTGTATGTTTTTGACTTTGAAGTTATGTTCCCCTCTTAATTGATTGTGGTTGTGTTTGTGTTTGCAGGAACAGAGCCACAGAGCTGGAGACTCAGCTGGAGGCCTTCTCTGTTCAGTACCTGCAGGGAAACTGAACAACAACAGAGTGTTTGTTGGAGAGCAGCGCCCCCCGCTGGTCAGCTCACTCATCACAAACCTGCTCAGCTCGTCCACCTGCAGCACCGACCGTGTCTACGTGCACGCTGACGTTCCTCTGCACGTCAGAACCTGACGACGTTCTGAATTTGATCTGAGTCGTGTGAACAGCTTCTTCTTGTCAGATGAGGTCGTGTGTGATGTTCTGTGGACGTGTTTGTTTACAGACGCTGTGTGCTGTAAATAAACAAACCAACCAGTTTGCAGGCTGCAGCAGAGACGCTGCACAAAAGAAAAACACATTTTACACACACACCTGCTTTTTAAACATTATGAAAGTATATCACAGTTCAGTTCATATTCAGTGTGTGTGTGAGTACGCTCAGTCAAACACACTCATAGAAAACTCTGCTAAAAATCCTCCTCTGAAAGAAGAAATGTGTACAATCAGAGGAACATAATTCATTTTGCTGTTCTAACATCTTTTCATAAACCCAACCAGCTAGTTTTGTTGCCTAAATCTAGTTTTGTCTCCTGGTCTGAGGGCTGTACTACGAAGGAACACCAACACAGTCAGACGTTCTTTACATGATCTGGATCAACTAAACCTGAACCTCCACTCAGAGATAATAACAGGTGTCACGACGGTGGTTATTAACTCTTTGTTCATTCAGACTTTCTTCTTCAGACTCTGTGCGCACTCACATAAAAAGGTGCGTTTGTTGCATCATGTGACTCTTCTTCTACACAAAGTGAAGCGATCACGAGTCGAACACTTCAGTCAGACTGATCATGTTGTTATAATGAGCAGCTGTGGAAAATATACTAAATATATGACGACAAAAAGCAACATGATGCTGCAAATAAAGCAGGAGAAGAAGAATTCTGTCAGAAAATGACTGATGGACTAAATGTGATCTTAATGCTGCCGTTTATTTCTAACATGAAAACTGCACATTAAACAATAAAACTTCATACAGCAGATTTAAACATGACGCTGTCAGTCTGACTCTGTCCCGTGATGACAGAGACGTGACGTCATTAAGATTTTCTGATAAATGATGATGAATTTTCTGATCAGTGTTCTGAGCTGCAACACGACAATAAGTCAAAAGTCTTCAAAGTGGTTACCATGACAACATGATAAACACAGTCTGTGCTGCTGTGACACTTTGTTATATGGATTCGTTCGGTGATGTTAGGAACATACAGCTCAGATACTTTTCATTTTTAACGTCTTCCTCAGTTTATAATCTGTATCGATCATTAACAACCTCGTTAGGACAATAATTAGATAAAGAACACAGAACATAACCTGCTCCAGACCAGGTGATGAGTTCAGCATCAGTTACCATGGTGATCTAACAGGTTAAAAGACTCTGACTTTAGACACAACATACCTCACTAACACATTAATAACACTTCGTAGTTCAGCTCTCAGACCTTATTGTTGACTTATTTCAGACTTATTATCAGCTTTCTTTGTTATTTTCATTTTTCTGACACAGTTTAGGCAACAAAACTGCTCCTGAGTAACGCATGTTCAAAAGGCTTTCTGTCAGAAAGCCCTGAAGGTTAACTTCTCCTATGTGCATGTATGCCTGCTGGTGAAAAAGAGGAAAATATATATTCTGTCCCTCTCAAACACACAATGAGGACAAAAACTGTGTTTTGTACATGTAACCATGGTGACTGTTGTTCAAACAGGAAACGTGATGAATCCTGCAGTTTAGTGACACGATTTGGGATCAATTCATCGTCTGTACAACTTTAAATCAGACACTTTGTGACATCAGCTGTTTCATTTAGTAATAAAAGTTTAAAATGTTGACTTTTATCTTTAAGTTTCAAACTTCAGCCTCAAAGTTCATCCTCGACTTTGACGAAACAACATGACGACAGACCCTAACCCTTGGAATATAAAAGAGTTCTCGGTAGAACCACTGGGTGGGTTCTAGATGAAACCCTTGGAACATAAAAGGGTTCTCTGTATTTTGATGTACCTGGCAGCATTTTGTTTGTAGAACTCGTCAGCAGCTGTTTCATGTAACAAACTGAGCGATTAGTTGTGCCTGAGTGTTAGCAGACCTCATTAATCAATATATCTGTGATTTATTGATCATGTGTAAACGTCACTCATGTCCTGTTGATGTTATTCTGTCATTAAAGACTCGGAGCTGCTGTTGGACCAGCGCTCACACTCAGTCCTGGAAGTCCCGCCTTCGTCTTGTGTTTTTGTTTTGTCATCACAGGAAGTTAATTTATCTGCCGAGGAACACGTTGTCATGGTAACACACGATAATATCAACATGTATCAGCTCTACGACATCAATATGATCAATACTTTACTGAATCTGCCCCCTGGTGGATTATCAGAGAACTGCAGGCAGCAGGGAGAAATCCAACATGGCTGCCGTCACGTAGGAACATTTCATTTAAAAAACGGTTCTATTGTTTCAAATATTTAAATATGAATTTTTACTGTATTGGATCAATAATTACTTCAGATTTAATTACTTATTTTACACAAACACTGAGTGGGTTCTATGTGAAACCACAGGAATATAAATAGGTTCTCAGTAGAACCCCCTGGGTGGGTTGTAGATAAAACCCTTGGAATATAAAACAGTTCTCGATAGATCCCCCTGAGTGGTTTCTGGGTGAAACCACTGGAATATAAAAAGGTTCTTGGTAGAACCCCTTGTATGAGTTCTTTTCAGCATTCTAGAAGGTGGAACGGTTCTAGATAAAACCAGAGAGGGTTCTGGGTGGAATCATTCCACCATAGAAGGGTTCTGTGTGGAACCTTTCATGGGGGGTTCTGGGTGGAACCTTTCACAGATGGTTCTAGGTACAACCCTTTTTGTTGAGTTTGAGATAGAGAATTCTCTGAAACGGTTCCAATTGGAACCCTTATTAAATCAAAAAGTGTCCCTCTATAGGGACAATCTGAAGAACCTTCTCTGGTTCTAGTTAGAACCTTTATTTCCAACAGTGTTCTTTGTGGTGCGTTCACAGACACTTGGACAAATCTGACTGTTACTTTATATCTGATTGATTTGTTCCAGAAGTTTCAGACTAAAGAACCAACACATGAAGGAGTTCTCCAGGTTCTGTATCAGTTTAATTTCTAAAATATCATCAGTTTACACGTGATTATTGTCTGTACAGTCGTCAAATAAACATATGAAGGATTCAACAGAAGATTCACAACCAACATCCGTCAGAGCTTATTGATCAACCAACCGATCAACCTGATCGCATCACATCACCTGAAGGAAAACTTCACGTTAATGTGCAGGTTAATATTTCAGATGTGAAAATGAAACATCTCAAAGTTCTCTGACAGAATTTAAAAACGTCTCATCAGACAAATAAAAACCCGACTGTCACTTTTCCTTCAGATGTTTCAAACTCGTTGATCAGATTCTGAAAACTGAAACTTAAAGTTTGTGAATCTTCCCTTTAAACACCGAAGTTTCTTCAGCAGCAACATGTGAACGAAGTTTAAAACGTAACGAACCGAGAGCTCGACGTGCTGCAGCTTAAAACTAAAAACACGTTCAGCTACGAGAAAAACTATTTGCAATCGCAACTATTAACTGATTATCAAATGAATCACCAACTATTTTGATTATCGATCAATTGTTTCTTTCCTCTCTGACAGTAAACTGAAGATATTTGACTTGTGGACAAAAGACATTTGAAGACGTCATCTTGGACTTTTTTTCACCATTTTGAACAGTCAGGTAAATCAATTCACTGATCCTGTCACAATCTTGTTAATTGAAAAATAATTATGTGTCAACTAGTGATCAATCTGGTGATAATTTCTCCACTAATCCATCAGTTGTTTGATCCATAAAATGTCAGAAAATGTCGATCAGAGTCCAAGATGACGTCCTCAAACGTCTCGTTTTGTCCACAAGTCAAACATCTTCAGTTTCCTGTCAGAGAGGAAAGAAACCAGAAAATATTCACATTTAATTTGGACTTTTTTTGCACAAAATAATTAATAATCAAAAGAGTTGTGATTCATTTGAAAATCAATTAATTGTTGCATTTGTGACGTTTCATTTCTTTGCAGCGTTTGTCGTCTTCGTGCTGAAGACGTTTCTAGTTTGTAGGTTCTAAGGTTCTATGCTTTCTTTGTAGCACTTTGAGATTTCTTTAATGTAAAGTGCAATATAAATAAAATGTATTATTATTATTGTTTCCTTCGGCTGCAGCTCGAGTGAAGAACTGAAAGATCAAACATTCAGATTTTTACATGAACTTTGGTTCCTGAGACAAACTGAAGTGTTTGTCAAAAGTACTGACTAAATATTGATTAAGTGGAGTGACAGGAGTACATTACAGGAGATATTTATTCATACTTCTGATACTGAGGTTAAAATGTGACCTTTAATATTTGATGCTGTATAAATATATTTGCTATTTGTGTTTTGTGCACGAAGCAGAGAAACTGCTGCAGGTTTGAATTGTTGTCGGATCAAACTGAAGATTCACCTGAGAGCCAACGACAGGAAGGAAGTGAGAGCACAGACCGCCAGAATAAAACAACACAGACCGATGATAAATCAAGCAGACGGTCGAGTTCAGAGATGAAGAATTCAAACACCTGAGAGCAGCCGTAGAACCATCGACAGGTGAGACGCAGAGTTTTACAGTGTGGAGCGGACCGTCACATGATCAGTCACATGATCAGTCACATGATCATCATCAGTGACGTTTTATGGCTTCAAAAATTTAAAGGGAACAAAATGACAGAAACAAACCAGAGAAGAAGAAGAGTTTAAACTACTTTAAGTCGAGGTGACAAACGGCGACGGTTTCTGTTCACTGACATGCTAGACTTTTAATCTGAAGTGCAGACAGGAAGTGTTGAGTTAGTATTAACAGTGTAATGCAGTAACTTTGACAGGACTAATAGGAGCAGATCAGAACAAGTCTTTGTATTCCTGCTGCGTTACTGTACAGCTGGATAGCTAGCTAGCTCGCTAACAGCATGAGTGACATGACAGTTTAAAATGGTGGGGTGGTTGTTATTGAAATCTATATCAGTTTAAGTGTACGCTATATTTAGAATATTTCCACCTCTTTACCTTCCTGTCATAATGGTGGTTTCCTGTCAGAAAAGTCGGTCTATCAGACAAATATCACAAATCTCTACAAACCAACCAAACTCCACTGATAAAATCAGTCATTTTATCTCACAGAACTCAGCAGTTGTTGATCTGCTGCCTCCACCTGTTTGTTTGTTTGTTTGTTTGTGTTGTTGTGAGACTTCAGTGTTTTAAAGGGTTAATTCAGATTCACTGCAGTCTTGTCAGTGGAGTTTGGTTGGTTTGTAGAGATCTGTGATATTTGTCTGGTTTCCTGTCAGTAAAGTCTGTCTGACAGGAAGGTCAAGAGGTGAAAATATTCTGCATGAGCGTGTCTGGATTCATTTAATGTTCATGTGGAGGCAACATTAAGGTTTGTTTGTGTCAATGATCGTGTTTTGTCATCAGTGACTGAAACATGTTAATCCTGATCTCCACTTCATGTTTTTACTGAATATGAGCTGTTATCAATCAGCAGCCGATCGATCGATCTGAGCATCCTGTTCTTCACTTCATGACTCTTTGTTGTGGAAACAAACATCAGACTGAATTAGTCGAGACAACAAGTAAACACAGAGGAAGCTTCAAACTCAAATATGATCAAATGTAAAAGATAGAAATCAGAAAATCGAAAGTTAACAGCCCTGAAGTCTCAGCCTCTCTGCTGCCCTCTGGTGGTTAAACTCTAACACTGCGTGCTGCAGTGATGCAGACGTACTCAGGTGAGTCAGTACACGGTGACATCACTGGTGGGCGTGGTTAAAGACTTTACAGACTCTAAATGGCTTTAAGGCCTGATTTTAATGTGAACTGAGGACGCTTTCAGGACGTTTTGAGGACAGCGTGGTCGCCCCGAACAGACGCGGCGTCTCTGATGTCATCATCAGTTAGAAACAGTGCTCTCACAGGAGGATAAAGGGTTGTTGTGCTGTTAAAGGACTCTCCATCGACGTCTCTTTGGTTTCACACCAAACCGTCTCTGAACCCCTGCGGACCTGCCCAGGAGACCCCGTCCACCGTCAGACGTCGCCCACGTCGAAGGCCCTCATCAGCAGGTCCAGGTCCCCGATGTTGGCGGCCTGGAACAGCTCGGGGCGGTCCATCATGGAGATGGCGATCCGCAGGGCGGCCCAGATGTTGGCCGACATTTGCTGGTGGCTGCAGCGCTGACTCCGCCTCTGCTGGTTCAGAGCCGTCAGGAAGTTACTGACCGCCTCCCTGCAGGACACACGAGACCTGCTGTGAGCACAAGTCAAACGTCAAACTGACCTGATCTGCACAAACTGTCTGAACCTTTAAACCACTAAACTGCCCTCATGATGTGAAGGATGAATTCCCAGTGAGTGCAGATCAGAGACTCGCACTGATCGAGTCCCCGCCCTTTGTAAAGACCCATATCTGCGGGATTGACTGGATGGTTTAGTGCGGTCCTGGGCCGACTGACCGGCCAGAGACCAGAACCGGCCGGTTTTCAGACCGATCAGCGTCACATATCTGATTGTGTTCCGGTCATATTCACACGCATGCTGCACATGATGGTCACATCACGCTCGCAGTGACACAGACGGTGACGTCACAGCCACAACAGTGCTGCTCAGCGTTAGCGACAGATTCCAAGACCAGGATAAAGAGCAGACAGACAGTCTCCATGGAGACGGAGCAGCTGACGGTGTCGCCGAACAGCCGTAAACTTTCAAGCTCTTGAGGCTAATGTTAGCCTGCAGCAGACTGCTGTTCACAGACTGACAGTTAAAATCTGTGATGTGTCTCCTCAAATATTTTCTCATCCAGACTCCTTAACTTCCGCTTCTGTTTTTCTCAAAAACTTTACTGCAGCAAACTGTTGCACCGCGTCAAGTCCAACCAGATCCCCTGAGATCTCTCTGGTCCGTAATCTGAATATAATAATACAAGAAAGCCTGGCTGTGACCCGCAGCTCTTCAGGAGAAAATCTAACAACTCATTTTATTTTACATTTTATTATTCATTATTATTTTTTGCCATTTTTGTCTTATGTGTTTTTTGGCATTTTCATCTGCGTAGTTTTCATCGTGTTATGTCATTTTTGTCTAATTGCATCTTTTTAATTGGTTTTGTTTTGTTATGTCATTTGATCTTGTTAATTTATTTGAGGAGTACCTCAAACACCGACTGATGAAATTCATTTACTTCAAAGATATAAAAACTGGTAAAAACAGGTGAGAAGTTACCTGTGAGACAGGTGAGAGTTACCTGTGAGACAGGTGAGAGTTACCTGTCTCACAGGTGAGAGTTACCTGTGAGACAGGTGAGAGTTACCTGTGAGACAGGTGAGAGTTACCTGTGAGACAGGTGAGAGTTACCTGTCTCACAGGTGAGAGTTACCTGTGAGACAGGTGAGAGTTACCTGTCTCACAGGTGAGAGTTACCTGTGAGACAGGTGAGAGTTACCTGTCTCACAGGTGAGAGTTACCTGTGAGACAGGTGAGAGTTACCTGTCTCACAGGTGAGTGTTACCTGTGAGACAGGTGAGAGTTACCTGGGGACAGGTGAGAGTTACCTGTCTCACAGGTGAGAGTCACCTGTGAGACAGGTGAGAGTTACCTGTGAGACAGGTGAGTGTTACCTGGGGACAGGTGAGAGTTACCTGTCTCACAGGTGAGAGTCACCCGTGAGACAGGTGAGAGTTACCTGTGAGACAGGTGAGAGTTACCTGTGAGACAGGTGAGAAGTTACCTGTGAGCTCCCAGGTTGATGCAGCTGATCCCCAGGTTGTATCTGGATCGGATGAATCCGGGCTGCAGTTCCAGAGCTCTGGTGTACGCCTCCACCGCCTCCTCGCTGCGATCCCCGTTTGCCAACGTCGCCCCCAGGCGGTTCCACAGCAGGTAGTCCTGAACACAGGTGACATCAGTTAAGGATTTATTGATTATTCTAACAGTGGACAGAGACAGTTTGAGTTTAAATAAAGTGAGTTTAAAGATTTAACGAGACAATTAAAGCTCGTCTGTGTTCAGTCAAAGACAGAAACTTGAATTCAGAAGGTCATCAGCTGGATTTTTCTGTCTAATAATGAAAATAAGTGTGAGAATATTTCCTTTCTTCACATTTTGTGAGTTTATTTTGTTTATTTCGTCTCCCAAGCGTTACCTCATCATGTTTAACCACAGATGTCTTTGGTTTTTTGCAGCTGGTTGCAGATAAAACTAAAATTTTGAGTCATTAAGTTGGTGTCATACTTTATCAGAAAAGGTTTGATGGTGTTTAATATCTGAAGACGTCATCTTGGACTTTGAGAAAGACTGATCAATGTTTTCTGACATTGGACCAAACAACTAATTGATTAGTGGGAAAATCATTGCCAGATTGATCACTAAGTGAAAAATAGCTCCAAACAGGTGAAAACAGGTGAAGCACACTGACGTGACAGGACATGTTGTAAATAAATAAAGATGATAACAATAATGTAAATAATAACATTTCACTTGACGTCATCATCAGACTGAGGATTTGATCATATGTGTCATTATTCTGCTTTTTAAAGCTAAAGTCATCAGATAAAATGGAAGTTTCTGCCTTTTACTTTGGTATGATCCAATATTTTTTGGTATGATCTTTTGGTATGATTCAATATTTTTTAGTTCGCTCTGCAAAGGCAGAAAACAGGAACTTCCAAATAAGGTCAAAGGTCAAATCAGAGGTCAGGATTAATATGTCGAAACAATAACCTGATATAAAGATATAAATATAATTATCTGCCTCAACAACAAGAAAACTTTCAAGTTTTCAGTCCAGCTCTCTGAGAAGTTCCTGCCCGTTTCCTCTGGAGGGCAGACTTTCTCTTCATCATGTTTCCCTCCAGTTTTTCTTTTGTTCTGCCTCCAGTGAACGCTGTGATGTAACCATGACGACCAAACTAAAAGGGTCTATAGGTATTGATCAGTTTATACAACACAATGTGTGTGTGTGTGTGTGTGTTACCTGTGTGTGTGTGTGTGTGTGTGTGTTACCTGTGTGTGTGTGTGTGTTACCTGTGTGTGTGTGTTACCTGTGTGTGTGTGTGTTACCTGTGTGTGTGTGTGTGTGCTGTCTCTTTTCC
>JAJHUR010137896.1:0-10250 GCA_027495735.1 Lutjanus campechanus
CTCGTCTCGTCTCTCCTCTCCTCTCCTCTCCTCTCCTGGCATGGTTTGGTCCTGTGGTTGTCGCCGTGCTGTATAAACTGCTGCCTGTGTTCTTTTTTAATCATCGATGCATCATTCTCCAATAATAGATAACTGGGTAAAATGACCTGAAGTAAATAAACCCGTTGTGGAAATAGTTCTCTGCTTCTGTGTGCTGAGTGTTGGATTGTCGGCTTCAGTCTGACCGAGGTTCCACACGTTCTCAGATGATCCGACAAACGCTTAATTTGAAGTATAAAGATGCCTTCAGGGATCAAAGAATCGCTGTTACTTTCTCCTGCTTCCTGAGGTTTGTTTTAACCTGCAGGAAGCACCAGACGGGTGGAGTTTATGGACAGTTCAAACTCACCCGGCTTTAGGAAAATTTTTTAGGAAAATGTTACCTGCTTCATGTGTGTGGTCAGTGAATGCATCGTTGTGGTTTGCTGTGTGTTTCAGAGTGAAAAGCTGAAATCTTGCTGTGGAGCTAAACATCACGAGGATGATCTCTTTCTTCTTTTTCAACAAATCATGTAAACACACGTCTACTCAGAGCGCGACGACACACTGAACACTGACACACATCTGACATGACAGTCACATCCCGAAAAAATTCACTAAATCCAAAGACACAATTATGCTGAACATGTTATCAATACTTACTGAGTGTCTGTTCTGACATGAGGTCAGTTATCAGCTAGATTTACTCGTGCAGACTAATTAAAGTGAGCCTCAGCATCACTAAACAGTCACAGACACACACAGACACACACAGACACACACAGATCTGTTAACATGTCTAAACTGAAGATAACGTGACAAAACGAAGCGCTAACGTTACTTTACAACAGATCTGCAGCTGTCAGTGTGAAAACTTTATGAACAAAACTTATAAGCATTTGTTTTGTTCAAAGTAAAGATGTGATGATTCTCAAACTGTGGTCCGTGTACCACTGATGGGACACAAGCTGCCTCTAGTGGAACGTGGAAGAATATCAGAAATATGTTTTAAAATAAAGGGAATTAATTTAAAAAACATATAATACTGTCAAAATACAGATGAAAATACATAATGCATGATCATGCATGTGGCATTCACACATCATCCATGATTCATTACAAGCTAAATATAATTATAGTTATAATTAGATTATTATAATTAATTATTATAAGGAGAATAAAGTTAAACTCAGACTTGAGGGAAAAAGAAGAAAAAACATGTTTTGTATCTTATAATTTATTAACGATTAATCAGCATTTTCGTCTGTTGGTTCAGAAAAATGTACAAAATCTTCATCACTAGTTTGGAGACGTGACCAAATAACACCAGTGCTTTCACTTGTAATCGAGTAATATTTTAGTAAAGTAACAGTACTTGTACTCGAGTATCGTCCTCCTTCCACCACTGCAGCAGGTTAATGAATGTGTCCTTTGTTCCTCGGTGTCTCTGCTGTGTGCTGATTGTCTCTGCATGCGTCCTCAGACACTCTAACATGTTGTTGTGATGTTTGTGATAGAATCTGTTGTGTGTCTGTTGGTATTTGAGTAAAGGTCACTGCTGACACGTTTACTGAGGCTGGATTGATGCTGTGAACAGATCAGATCACGTGTCTGCAGCTCAACGTTCAGGCTCGCCTGTTTGTTTGCTGTGTTTCCTGTTTGCTGTGAACAGAAGAAGAAGTTTTTCTCTTGTTTGTGTGTTTGTAAAGTTCAGACTGTGGTTTTGTTTGTTTGTTGTGAACAGAAGTTGTTTGTGTGTCTGTAAAGTTCAGACTGTGGTGAATTAAAGTGAAGGATTTTGTTTGTTTGCTGTGAGCTCGACTTGTTTCTTCTTTCTAACACAAACCAACATCTCCCACGTTGTTGTTTCCTTCACGATCTTCTCCTCTTTTCCTCCGACTGTCCGTCCTCTCCACGTCTCTCCGCTCCACCGTCCCGTCTCCTCCTGTCTTTCCTTCTCCGTCACATCGTCGCCCCTTCCTGCCGACAGCCCCGGCTTCAGCCCCGCCGCCCTGGACACCGCCCTCTCTACCCATAAGCCCATCGAGGTGAAGGGCCCCGGCGGTAAGGCCACCATCATCCACGCTCAGTACAACACGCCCATCAGCATGTACTCGCAGGACGCCATCATGGACGCCATCGCAGGACAGACGCAGGGGAAGGGGCACGACGCCGGGTAAGAACACCTCCTCCACCTCCTCCACCTGTTATAACTCCTCCTTTTTTTTTTACTCCTCATCCTCTTCATCAGCTCTCCACGTACTCCTCTCCCTCCTCTCCCTCCTCTTCCTCCTCTTCCTCACCATGATACCATCCTTCTTTTTCCTCCTTTTCTCTCTTCCTCTGCTTTCATCCTGTTTCCTCCTCTTCCTCCTCCTCCTCTTCCTCCTCCTCCTCCTCCTCTTCCTCGTCTTCCCTTCAGTTCAGTCTGCATCACGTTTGTTCTCCTCAGTTGTTTTCTTGTTGGAGTTTGGTTGTTTTTTGGAGTTGTAAAGTTTTGGATTTGGTGTTTTGGTGTTTTGGTGTTTTGGTGTTTTGATGTTTTCTGAAGGTTAAGATGAAGAACAGTGATGCTGCAGTGTTCTTTGGTTCTCTGACAGTGGAACGTTGAGGTGTTGATGCAGTTTGTTTGTTTGTTGTTGGTTTACAGTCGGTGGTTCTGCAGCAGTGTGTTTGTGTTCATGTGTGATGGTGACGTCCTGTTTCTCTAATCGAGTCTCTGAGCAGATATTCATCCTCTTCAGATACACATTTAATATAAACAAGTTTATTTTTAACCTCAGGCATTATGTCTGTACCATGATACTGATGATTATGCAGAAACTTTTATTTTAATGATCTTAAAGTCAAAGTAAACTCAGAGTCGTCCTGACAGATTCCTGTCAGCTGATCCTCCTGTTTGTCCCTCCGGTTGTTTCTGGATTGTGTCGTGTGTAAATCCGTGTGTGTTTTCCTCTTCACACACTAACAATCAATTTTCCGTCCTGTTGGAAAATTGCGTTGACAGATGCGTTGTTGTTGTTGTTGTTGTTGTGTGCATGAAAAATCAACGCTCTTGTTTTTTTTTCCCTCCTGAGAGGAGAGATGATGTTGCTCCAAATATCTCCACATGTAGCCATTCTTCATCCTCCACGCTCTATTTTTACACCCTGATAAACCCGCTTTAATTAAAAATGCCTCCACTAAAACCATCCAGCCGCACAGAGGAGGAGACCACGCAGCTGAGTGTCACATCAAACTCTCATTTACTGAGAAACAAACAACAACACAACACAAAAACAGAGTTTAAAGATCATTTCACTTCTGAAAGTTAAAAATCATGAAACAAACTGAAGCAAAGAAAACTGAATGTTCTGATCCTTTTCTCCTTCTGTTGATGGTTTATATGTTTATTCTGTTAATCTGACACTAAATATATTTCTGGTGTTGCTTTTTATGAACATTTTATATGATGAAAGTTTCAAATCATTTAAAGGGACACTTCAGATGATTTGGTGACCTGCAGTAGAGTTCAGAGGAGTTCAGCTGCAGGAAGATAATTTTTGTGATTAGTTACGTATTGCATCGGATTACAACATATAATGTAATCTAATCAGAATATTTTTGGATTACTTCAAAATCCAACAGTGAAAATATTACATTAATAAACTACTAAAAAAAAAACAGGCGCAGACACAAAGTTTGACGTCCACAATGTCGTTTGATGTCGACTCTCATACAAACACACTTCAAATAATCTGAACTGTCCCTTTAACTTCTTCTTGTTTACAGTAACAGCTGAGTGTTGTAGACTGTAGCTTCATTTTACTTTTCTCATCTTCAGTCTCCATCTTCATCTTTATTTTCATTTCATGCTAAATCAAATCATTTCCAGCTCAGAATTACTTCCTTTTTTTTAATCATCTCATGCAAGATCAGATTCAACATTTTGCTTCTGTGTCTTTTTCTTTTTTGAAATCATAAAAACATTTTAACGCTTCAGGTTTCAGTCAAAACAAAACAAAAACCCTCTACAACCTAAAAATAACCAATAAAGCTCCATAAAGCTCCGCCCCCTGAGGCCTCGGCCTCAGTGTGTTGGTGTTGACCTGGTTTGGTTTTGGGGTGGGGGGGTGTTTGGCGCCCTCTGTCTGTGGTTGCAGTACTCTCCCAGTTAGTGATCGTCATATAGACAGCGCCTCCCCGGTCTATCAGGCCGTCCAGAGTGCAGAGAAGGACCCGGACGTGGGCGAGTGGGGCCGCCGCAGCACCAGCATGCAGTCCAAGTCCTTCCGGGTCCTCGCACACATGACTGGAACTGAGTCGGGTAAGTTTCATCGTGTTCTGTTTTTATTTGGCTTTACCACGAAGTCTCATATAAAAGTTATTTAAATAATATCCTGGCTCAAATAGAGGCTGGGTCAAAATATGTGATGTAGTTTTAAACACCTGGTATTACTACGCCGAATTTACAAGAAGGTCCAAATAATTAAGAATTTGTTGTAGTCAGAGTTTCACAAAGTTTACAAAGTTTCTTTTCACTCAACATCTCTCAAAATTGCATGATTTTTAAAGGGAGTTTGGTGATATCGTCTCCTGTGTCTTCTGTCTGTTGCAGCACCAGGGGAGGAGGTGAAGGAGGAGGAGGAGGCGCTGAGGAGGAGCAGGTAGGCAGCAGAGCTCCATCAGACAGCTGCTGACCCCCCCGGCTCCTCACCTGCACACTCTGCCACGCCCCCAAACACATCGCTCCGCCTCCCTCTCACCTGTTCTCACTGGCTCCGCCCATAAAACTTCATCTCTGTAAGCTAACGTGACAGTTAACTGTCAACAAATGATGCTGAACTCACAGATTTCATCACATCATCTGACTTATCATCTTTTTAAAACAACATATTTATCAATTTTCACTTTCACAACCAGAAAAAGGTGAAAATATATGAAATCCACAGGAGAAAAAAATCAAAAAATCAAGTACAAAAGAATAAACAGCAAAAACAAAAACACAAAACAGCAGCTCAGGTTCATATAAATGAGACCAGAGGATAAAATAATAATGTGCGATATGAAAATTTCCACGTTTAATAGAACTGGTCTGTTTTTGAAGGTAAGTCACATGTAAGAAACTCTGATAAATCAAACATCAGAATGTTCTTCATCACAGAGCAGAACTACTGAATATATTTATTAAAGATCTTTTTTTGCTCCTTTTGGTTCTTTGAACTAACAAACACTTAATATTCAAAATGATCATTAAAATGTTGCTCACATCAATGACAATAAAGACGTAACTCAGCCTCAGAAGGTCCTAAAAACCGTTCAGATTTAGTGATTTGTCTCTGAAAGACGACATTCTGGATCAACTTTTACTTTTAGAACTTGAAGTGTATTTTTCTGTCAGGCAGATTAAATCCATCATCAGTCCTCCAGTAAACTGAATTAAATCATTATTTTTCTCTCATTCTTTTGGTCACTCATGATCACAACAAATTTAAAGTTTAACAAAAAATATTCAGCAGGTGTTGAAGTTTTATCTGTTGGAGGGTGAAAGTTTCCTGTAACGAGCAGGTTTGACCAGCAGGTGGAGCTGCAGGACTGATGATTTACCCTGAAAACATCTTAAATATTATAAACATAAACTTAATAACTGATTAAAGTTTCCACGGCTGCATTTATCAAAGTAAAAACTGTTTGTAAATATTTATTTTCTGTTCAAACAGGAGAGAAATGTGATAAATGTTTTTATATGAAGATGAGAGAGTCAGAAAGTAACTAAGTACCATTACTCAAATACTGTACGACTGAGTATTTTCATGATAAACACGTCTACTCAACATCTCAGAGGGAAATGTTGCACCTTGTTATTCTTCTTTTTATGTATTTAAATATAAAAATGCTGTGACTTCATGAAATGAAAGTTTACAGAAACATGGAATCAGAACAACAACAACATCTTTCAGAACAAACAAACAAACAAACCAAAAGAACGAGTCGTGAGAAGCAGAAGAACTTTTGACTCAGTTCACACTCGTCCTTATTAAATATTGGTAAGAATGAATTTGTGAATAAATTAATGTTCTGACCATATTTATCACTAAATACATTTAGTGCTGAGTCAGCAGAACGTTTTATTTTCTCCTCAGGTAAACAACAACAACACAGGACAAACAAACATCAGATGAAATAAGAACATTTAAGCAGAATTAATTCACTCTTGTCTTTTCCTCTCATGCTGTATAAAAAATTATATTGCAAATATAAATCTGCCAAATTTCCCCCATAGACCGACTCAGCTGTGGGTCACGACCCGGTGTTTGAGAACCAGAACACAAAGTACCAACAACAATCACAATAAAACAAATAAAACAATAAAAATAAAACGTGGTTTAATTAATTTTTACTTTTAATGGAAGCAGCAGGTCAAAGTTTTATTCAGGAGGATTTTATTTGTTTGTTTCTTGTTGTTTTTATCAGCTGTTGTTGTTGTTAGTGTGTTTGTGTGTAACAGAAGCCAACGTGCCGACCGAAACCCCCCCCCCCCCTCCTCCTCCCCCTCCTCCCCCTCTTCCTCCTCCTCCTCTTCTTCCTCTTCCTCCTCCTCCTCCTCCTCCTCCTCCTCCCTGATTGATGGAGCTCTCTCTGCTCCGCACACTTATTTAATCATCCCTCCATTATGCTCGATTGATCCCTGCTGCCTCCCCCCGTCCTCCCCCCCTCCGCCTGTTTGGACTGAAATACACCCACATGTCCTCCCCCCCGCCCCCCCTCAGCCTCCCCCCTCAGTCTGTGACTCACTGTGAATCAATAGGAGCAGAGGTCGAGCTTTTATCCGCCAATAAAGAGACTGAAGCTTTTCCTTTTTGTCTCCGAGTCGTCGTTCCTGAAGGAGGCGACTGAGACACAAAGAAATAAAATATCAGAAATTCTTTGATTAAACCTCAGAAACCAGAATCAATACATGTTATTTTAAAAAAAAAAGTGTTTTACAGTTTTGAGTTTTGTTTTTACATAAATGTTCCCTCATGTTTCCTCTGAATGATCCAGTCAGCGATCATCCAGGAGACGCCGTCACTTTAAAACTGTCAGCTGGAAAAATACAGACTGTTGCCCTGAAATCCAGTAAAATGAGGTTTAATTCAGGAAGTTGAATTAAAGATAAAATATTCAGATAAATTAACAAAAATTAAAGATGTAATCAGATTTCTTTGGTTTGTTTTTGCACATGAAACCTCATTTTTAAATCACTGATCAACCTGAGCAACATGGAGCGTTTTGATTTGTGCATGAGATCAATAACAGCTGTGAACTAACCTGATGTGTGTCAGTGTTTATATATGTGTGTGCGTGCAGACACACCTGCATGTCTTCATATATATAAACATATAAACTGAATATTATTTTGATTCCAGCCCAGAGCGCCTCCGTCTCTCTCTCACTAACCCCTCCTCTGCTGTAGCCCTACTGAGCATGCTCCAGCTTCTGCCGACCCCGCCCTCGCAGCTCCGCCTGCTAGCGCCACCGTGCGGCCTCTGGACCCCGCCCCTGCTCCGTCTGACCCCGCCCCTCACAGGTAACCAATCAGCTGTGAGCAGATCTGAGCATTTTACTCTGAATGTGATTTGGAGAAACTTCTGTTCAGTGAGTGGAGAGTTTATTTATTTATCATCTTTTAACTTCTCAAAATCTGAATCACGTTCAGCGAGTGAGAAGCTCAGATCTGTTTAAAGTTCGTCTGCTCAGATTCTGTGTTTCTTCTTCTGCTCAACAAATCTCACACAGACAGAAACCGACACTGACTGTGTCGACTAATCAGAGACGGTGAATCACAGACAGACTGACACAATAACACAGAAAAACACCAGACGTCATGTGATCTCCTGAGACATGATGGTGGACAAATACTGTCTTATTTTAAAGGACGTGTTGCAACTCAAATCAGTCAGGTGACCTTTGACACCATAGTGACCTAACCTCAGTCATTTAGTCACATTTAATGTCTATTCAACAAACAAGAGGTGAAAAAGACACTGAATATGTTTATTTATCCATGTTTTGTTACCTGTAGGCAGAGCAGAGAGTTAAAATATGTTCAAATATTCAAGTGAAGGTCCACAGGATTTCCCATCATGTTCTGATTTATGTATATTTTCCCACATTTTCTCACTTCCTCCGTGACATTTGTGTGTAAAATGACAAACAATCTGCACAAGTCGCTGTTTGTTGAAACCAGACGGATCCTTTAAAGTTTATTTTTCTGACAGTTGATTGATTTTCTTTGTTTTATTGGAGAGTTGAGCCACATTTTAATAGAGGACGTGTGTCAAAGTTTGGACAAGATACGTTTCTGTTGAACATGAAATTTTATACAACTTTTAATGTATTTAAAGCAGATTTGAACTTGAATTAATAGTTGAGTCACAAATGTTTGCAGAAGTTTTGTTGGAACAGATTTAATAAAATAAACACATTGAAATGATGATGATGATGATGATGATGATGATGTTGATGTTGTGTTTGTGTGAGTTTCGTTGTGATCAGAGATTTTTTTTTCTCGTGAGGATTGAGAGTCAGATGTGTTGCGTTCATGTGCTGCTGGGAAAAGTCCAACATCTGGGACAGTTCAGTTTTTCCTGTGCTGGTTTGTTGACTTCCTGAAGGTTCTCAGTCCTCCAGGTCCTGGTCATCGTTGTTTGTTGACTTCCTGAAGGTTCTCAGTCCTCCAGGTCCTGGTCATCGTTGTTTGTTGACTTCCTGAAGGTTCTCAGTCCTCCAGGTCCTGGTCATCGTGGTTTGACTTCCTGAAGGTTCTCAGTCCTCCAGGTCCTGGTCATCGTGGTTTGTTGACTTCCTGAAGGTGCAGATGTTGTGAGGAGGGAGACTTTGAGCTCTGGTTTTGGTCTCCTCCACCTCCTGAGGAAAAATCTCTGTCTCTTTATCTGCTGGATGAAAACATGCTGCAGGATGTGTTGATGATACAAAGATCTCAGGTTCATGTTAAAACCTTAAAGAACAACAACAAAAACATCTGGATTACCTTCATCAGTGGGTAACATCAGGATGCAGATCGTCATGGTGACCTCTGCTGTTGTTGTCTCCACACCTGCAGCCTGAAGCGACAGTCTGCCGCTGGTTACGGCGTCCAGCGTAAAGCTGCCGTCTCCAGGTACCCACACCTGCAGGATCAGTCGGCTTCTCGCTGCCTCCTTTATGACGCTACATAACAAACACATCTGCCCTTAAATGGCTTCTTATCCTAAAACTCCTCACAGAAACACGAGTGGATTCAAGGCCTCAGTGTGATTCAAATGAACTGTGTGTTTAATATTGTCCCAAAGTGTTCTGAACACTGTTCTCAGAGTCTGACACTGATTCATAAGGAACCTTTAGTACCTTTCTGCCAGAAAGCCTTTTAAACACATGATTAACGTTATGAAACAGTCACAGTTTTGTTAAATTTATGCACCAAAACTGTTTGGTGAAGTTTAGGAAAAGATCTTTGGTTTGTCTTAAAGGGGACCTATTATGCTTTTTCATCGTTTCTGAGCTATAAATGTTGTTATAATGTTGCATACTCGTGTTAAACGATGCCACCGCGTCAAATAAACGAGGTTTGTGCATTTGGACGTGAGCCCCGCGGCCGTTTTGGACGGCTCTGAACGCTCGGTTTTGCCGAGTTTTTTATAACAGAAGGTAACATTGACGTCAATCCGTTCCCGACTGGCTTATATGGTAATGTCCCGGCATAATGCTCTGAGCCTGCTGCAGGCTGCCTGGCTGCCGTCTCCCCCGCTCTGCTTCGGGAGTTGTATCGCTGTGCGCGGCTGCTCTCTACGACTTCACAGTGTTAGCATGTTAGCACCAGGCAGAAGTGGATATAGTTGCTTTTTCACGGCCAGCAAAATAGAAACACCTCTGTGTTTGTCTGTCTACGGCATTTCACACGGACTGTTTGTCAACATGAGCCAGTGCGAAGCTGGATTAGCCGAAAACGAGACACATACACCGCAGAGATAAACAGGTTATGACAATAACAAGCTGCTCCTACCATTCAGAGACGTCATGAAGTAACCTCTGTTCTGGAGAAACTTCAGGCTGTCCAGTTTGTAACTCCGGATCAGATTCGGGATCCAACACATACGGCTGTATTTCAAAACTTGTCATTTTCAAAAGAGTAAAGTAATAAAGTTTACTCCTGCACAGAGCCCGAGGCTCTCTGCTGCTGCAGCGGTATAATGAGGAGGCGGAGTTCGGCA
>JAJHUR010137897.1:0-18191 GCA_027495735.1 Lutjanus campechanus
CAAAGAACTCGACCTTAAAAATGTTGTTCTCCAGATGTAAAACGATTTTAATGTTTTTTTGTAATTGAAAATGAAAATTGTGAGGGGAAAAATACTAATTGTATTGCATATTGAATTGCAATTTCCGTCAAAGTAATCATAATATGACTTTTTTTTTACCATATCATGCAGCTCAAATAAATACCAAAATAAGAGATTTATTCTGTTTAGCTTTTAAAAAAATTAAATAACACAGTAGAGAATAGGGTGCAAAGGTAATTGCAATAAAATCACAATATAGTCAAGTGCAAAATCCAAATTGCAGAAACTGAACCAAGTCGCAATTTTTTTGAAAAAGGAAAACTGTGAGAAAACAGCATTATGATGACATACTGTAGTGCTGCAATAATTACCTGACCTAAAAATCTTGTTCCCCAGATGAAAGAAAGCATGTTTGTTTTGTACAGACTTTAATAAATATCACATCATCACATGTTTCTTTTTTTTTTCAGTAAACATGAAAATTGAGATGCAGAACTAATCATTTCCACTAATCATATTGCATATTACAGTTGGAATTTTAGTCAAAATAATCGTAACGTGACTTTTTTACTAAATCATGCAGCCCTGATAGGGAACAACATACACATGTCCTCTACCAATAACACAGTTACTCGTTACTATTGTCCCTCTCTGTCTGTTGTCGGGATGGAAAAAAACACAGGTATTGGACGAATGTAACAGTTGAATAAATCGACCACAAAACAAGCAAGTGCTGAATATTTCAGGCGTATAACGCTCCTTAATGCTTCATTCAGTCCTCCAAGCAAATAACCATGTTACTCTCAGATCAGTTTATCATTTAAATGACACATTTGTATGGAATTGATCCATGTCTCAAACTCACCTTAGTGTGTACTCACCTCTTACAGACTGTCCCTCGGACAAAACAGCCAAACAAGCTCTGCGTTTTTAAAGAGAAGCTTCATGCCACTTGAAATATGTTTTTTGTCAACATGAAAAGGACACGTTGTTAATGAATGCATCAGTTAGAAAAGTCGACCATGCTTGATTTGAGCGCTTGTTGAGGCTAAAATGAGCAGAAGGATGCGCCCATTTGCTGTCTCTGACTGTGTGGAAATCTGATCTTTTCACATCAAAGATGATTAAGAAGCTTTAACAATGTGGGTCAACTCATGTAGGCTGATATAACAGTTACAACAATACAACAATCAATGCAAAAGAGTTAGGATTAGGGTTAGCAGGTTAGGTTTTCAGGGTCCTGCTCATGTGTCTTTTATACGTCACGGGTGAAATAAAAGGCAGAGAGGAGCCGTGCATTCTCGCTCGCAGCTCCTTCAGCAAGCCTCCTCTCACCTCAGGGTGCATTTTAAGAATTGACACATCCTTCAAGATGGATCGATTTCTGGGTCACAGGCTGGAAGAAGGAAGAGAGAGAAGAGGAGGCACAAAACAGAGAAATGAGAGGAGCTCAACATATGAAAGGTATGGACAGCCATTCTTGTTTGTGATTGAACAGAACCTGAGTCACTTCAAAGTTCTTAGAAAATCAAGAGTAGCATCAGAAATAATGAGGGGACATTTCAACGGACAACATTCATATGGAGTCACTGCTGATGTGCTTTCAACAAAATTTCCCTTTGTACGTTGAAAACAAGCTTGAAAGAAGAGGTGGCTCTTCGTCGTAAACAAAGGAGATCAGAGGAGTCATCTGAGCTGTGTGGACCTTCCTAACTGTTAGGATGTAATTGACCTCTGAGAAAAAACATGAACTGTTAAAAAGTATTATTTTTCTGGTTTACCAGGTTATTATTATGTTTACTCTTATCACTTCAGTTAGGGCTGGCCAGTATATCTATATTATACTGATATTGTGATATGACTAGATATCTTCTTAGATTTTGGATATTGTCATATCATGATATGGCATACGTCTTTTCCTACTTTTAAAGGCTGCAATATGGTAAAATTATCTAGTTTTCTTCTTTCTTCTTTTTAAACTTACCAGACTGTTGCAGATGTTCTTTTAGTTTGCCTTTACCCACTCAGTCATTATAGCCACATTACCGATGATTATTTATCCAAATGTATCAAAAATCTCATTGTGAAAGCACCAACAGTCATCCCTACAGTACTGTCAGAATATAAATAGAGGTATTTGGTTAAAACTATTGCAATATTTGATTTTGAAGATTATCCTTATTTGAAAATGTACTGTATGTTATTCTAGAGAAAATGTGTATATTGAGATATACAGTATATATCATAGCATAGCCTAAAAATATCAGAATATTATTTATAAGCCATTGCCCACCCCCATTCTCTGCCAGGGAACCTGAAAAGAGTATTTGGATACATGTAAGTAGTTACTTTCTAGCATTGCTAGTGTCCAATTAGACGTGAAATGTCGTGAATTCTTGACTTATGACCAAAAACACGTTTTCTGAGATTACATTGATGAAGTCCACCAAAATCTAAGCTGTTCATCTTTGAGTCCAAGTGGACATTTGTTCCAAATTTGGAGAAACTCTCCAAGCATTCCTGAGAGAGAGAAAGTGGGATGGACATGAGGTCACCTTTGACCACCAAATCTAATGAAGTCATTCCAAGTGGTCATTTGTACCAAGTTTAAAGAAATTCCCCAAAGACATTTTTTAAGTATTGCCTTCATAAAAATGGGATGTCACAATGACCTTTGACCACTAAAGTCATCCTTCTCTGTTCCAAGTGGTCACTTGTGCCAAGTTTAAAGAAATTCCCTCACGTTTTTAAGATTTTGCCTTCACAAGAATGGGATGACCCCCAAAAACACAATGCCTGTTGCCACGGCAGTTACCAACGTGGACGCATAAAAAAGGTGTTTTCAAGGGGTTGTGGTTCACCGAGGTCCTTCAGCATACAGTCATGAATGTGTACTCAAAATTAGGCTGATGGGTCCAGTAGTATGCGAGATTAGCCGCGGACAAATTGAAGAGATCGCACAGTCACACAAATGCATATACACAGACACTGTACATATATACAGAACACACTCATTCATTTATATCATCATTGTTTTCAGGCTGCAGCAGTGCTGTAATACTGCATCAGGCTCCTATAGTACATGTGATTCATGCTGGTAAACTAAGATATCTGCTGTTTCTTCTGCTATGGTGCACAATGTTGCACCATCTGTAAACACGGAGACAAAGCAGTCGGTCTTGCACCAAAATAAATCTTCCAATTATTTTTCAGTGCTGGAGTCCACGTCTTACTGCAGAGATAAGGCACTGCGATGCCCTGTGCGCTCTATCTCAAACATCTCTGTCACAGGCTCACAGACCACTGATGTTTTCTTTTGATATCCCTCTGTATTTCTGGAGCGACTGGAACGAATTCAGATTTGAGTGTTGTGTGGCTTGTGCAAAAGAATTCAACAAAGAAAGATAACTTTTCTCACATTTCACCCCTCATCTGTTGGCGAGTTTCTACTATTTCTCTCCAGCTCTCCCCGCTGTCAGCTTTCATTCACAAATTTCCCACGCTGTCAAAGAACGAAACTTCATCACCGTATCTAAATGTTCTGTTAGCCTCTTGTCTTTGATGAATCAGCTGGTGGATATTGATCTTTAAATGTCATGTCATCGTTTTGTCTTTCAGATTCAGCATTGCCCCAAACCACAGCTGCTCCTACTGTATCACCACACTGATCTGTACTGTATATTCCCAGCTGGGAGAATCTTATTCTTCCAAATCTCTCTTCAGCATCTACACTCCCAAGGTGGATCCTGTCCTCACTGATAAAGCCTGTGCCTTGTGAGGAAGCGTTTGCATTCGGATTTGAAACTCAGGGGGAAAAAAATGCAGGCATTTATCTCAGCTTGATCTCTCTGAATTAAATACAGTAACTGGTGTCAAAGCTTACCACCACATAATGGTGCCAAAGCACTTAAGTTCACATAAATGCACACTGGAGCTTTTCAAGGCAGAGTTGGTTGAATTGCTGATGTAATTACAAATATAAAGTGATGTTCACTGCCTTCTGAACTAATTAAAATCCACTGACCTGTAAACATCATGCTGGACTCGGTTCTGTATTCCTCTTCTGTAAACTGAATTGCATTTTTTCATAACTATGATGGATCGTACAGTACATATCATTATTTCTGATCATCCTGCAAACCCTGTCGGTTAATCCACTTACTTCCATCTTATAAATGCAGCTCGTCAGGGATTTTAAAGGGATAGTTTGGACTATTTAAGCGGAGTAGCTTGACATACTAATCAATAGTTAGTGTATTACCTGCAGTGGATGGAGGTCAGCACGACTCCAGTATAGAGAAGCAGAGAAGAGCACCAGCATAGAAGCTGAACAATACCAGTGTAAGTGTACAGTGCGTATCCAGACAGAAATATTTTTTAGAAAATTCAATTTTTTTATTTAATTATTTTTTTCATAAATCAATACTTTATGTCTGTCTATGGGTTTTACAAATATGTAACCACTGAAAAATATTAAGAAGAGTGACTAACTTTGACTGAGCAGCATTCAGTTCTTTTAATAACACGGTGGGGTTTTTTTTTCATTTCCTGAAAAGCAACGGTTCTGGACATGATCATGAGCGATGATATGATATTTTGTTTATATCATATTTGATAACACAGATTATGATAGCTAGTGAAAATCAATCAAAAAGACAGACAAATATTAGCAAATATTCACTGATTAGTAATTGTTAATAATTATTAACAATTAATATAATTATATAATAATAATTATATATAATTATAATAATTAAAATGACACTTCAGTCTTTAAAGACTCAACAGTGTCAGCGTGGTGGGCATAATGCAGACTGCACCATGAGGGATTTACAGATAAAGTATCTTATATACCTGCTGTATCATATCTGATATATTTTCAACAAGTTTTTTCAGTTCAGAGATGAAACTCATGTATCAGGTATGATAGAAATGCTTTCATAGGTTGGAGAAACTGTAATTTCACCTTGCAGGACAGAGAGCTGCTGATCTACAGCTGCCTTGATCAGTTTGTTTGTTTGTGTTAGTGTGTGACCCTTTGAGGCAGCAGTAGATCAGCAACTCCTGTGTTCTGTGAGGTAAAATGATTGTTTTCCCAAAGGAGCCTGGTTGCTTTGAGAGAGAGAATGATATTTGGCCCTTTCCTGTTGGAAAAGGCTGTCTGAAGTTAAGGTAAAGCAGTGAAAATATTCTAAATATAGTGTGCACTTACATCGATATTGATTTATTTGGATGGACCGGCAAAAATATGTTGCTGCTGACCCTGTCCACAGCAGATCATTGTTTAGCTCCCATGCTGATACTCCTCTCCAAACTGTAACACACTGAGTATTGATAACTACCTCATACAAGCCTACTTTAAATAATCCAAACTATCCCTTTAAGATTCGCCCTAAATGTAAATGTATGGATGTTCAGCAGTGAGCAGACGATCTTCCCCACAGATTTCAATTTAGTACGCGTCTCAGTTTTCAAAGCTTGCATCGGCTGGTGTATTTGGATGGATTTATCCGCTAAATAAACACATTTTCCTCAGTGTCATTATAAATGGATGTCAAAATACCTTCTGAGTACCATTTATTTCAGTTTGTTCCCATTTTCTGTATATTACACTATCCAGAGAGTACCACATGTAGACCTACATTAGGTGAAAATAGATGAAATTGAAAAAGCAATTGAATTCACTGTTGATTGTCCACTTGCTATTACAATATAATCTCATTCACCTCATGCAGCTTTTGTATTTTTGTCCAGCGCTACACTTATTATAATATCCACACTATACTTGATGGGTAATTTGAATTATTTCAGCCCATAGTCTGCGATTTTCTAAAGGTTACAAGCAGTGCAGATGCATTTGTGTGCAGAATTGTGACAAAGCTGGCTTCATTTTAAAGGTTAGAAAATATATAAGTAAGGCATTAACTCCAGGACCCCCAGAAATAAAAGCTTCTCCTCAGAGTGTCTTTGCAGCTACTGCAGGGAGCAAGGTTTTTTTATTTCAGCTGAATCATGAAAGCAAAACAGTTTGTGTGTATATGCTTATATAATTAGTTGTGGTGAAACAGTAGCCAAGTACAGTGTTTCTTAACCTGCAGGTCGGCACCCCCAATGAGGTCGCAAGATAATTTCTGGGGGTCAACAGATGGTTGTGGAAAATAAAATAAAACATTGAGGCAATCAGCATCAAATGAGAGCCAGGAAGTATATCTGAGCATGAGCCCCTTAATGACATTCAACATAAGGGACAAGCAATCGAAAAAGTGCTAAATACAGCACAGCAACCACCTCATTAATGGTTAAAACCAGTGGTGGAAAAGGACAAGTAGTAGTACAAGTACTGTTACATGACTAAAATATACTCAGTTACAGTAGAAGTGCTGGTGTTCAGGCAAGAATGAAAATTAAGTTGCAGTAATTTTACATTTAAATTTAGTTAACTATTTTCATTTTCTTACAAAAAAGTATGTCAACACAGACAAACATTGCTCAATCATATTCACACAGCAGCCACTTTATTAGGTACACGTGTTGAACTGCTCATTAACACAAATATCTAATCAGCCAATCATGTGGCTGCAACTCAATGCATTTAGGCATGTAGACATGGTCAAGACGACCTGCTGAAGTTCAAACCGAGCATCAGAATGGGGAAGAAAGGTGACTTAAGTGACTTTGAACGTGCCATGGTTGTTGATGCCAGATGAGTATTTCAGAAACTGCTGAACTACGGGGATTTTCACGCACAACCATCTCTAGGGTTTGCAGAGAAGGGTGTGAAAAGGAGAAAATAACCAGTGAGCGGCAGTTCTCTGGGCAGAAATGCCTTGTTGATGCCAGAGATCAGAGGAGAATGGCCAGACTGGTTTGAGATGGTAGAAGTAGATAGATTATAGAAGATAGAAGTAACTCAAATAACCACTTATTCCATCCAAGGTATGCAAAGGACCATCTCTGAACGCACCGAACTTTGAAGCAGATGTGCAACAGCAGCAGAAAACCACACTGGGTACCACTCCTGTCAGTAGAAGACAGTAGAAGATTGGAAAACTGTTGCCTGGTCTGATGAGTCTCGATTTCTGCTGCGACATTCAGATGGTCGGGTCAGAATTTGGCGTAAACAACATGAAAGCATGGATCCATCCTTCCTTGTATGAATGGTTCAGGCTGCTGGTGGTGGTGTGATGGTGTGGGGGATATTTTCTTGGCTCACTTTGGGCCCCTTAGTACCAACTGAGCATCATTTAAACACCACAGCCTACCTGAGTATTGTTGCTGACCATGTGTGTCCCTTTATGACCACAGTGTTCCCATCTTCTGATGGCTACTTCCAGCAGGATAACACGCCATGTCACAAAGCTCAAATCATCTCAAACTGGTTTACTGAACATAACAGTGAGTTCACTGTACTCCAGTGACCTCCACAGTCACCAGATCTGGAACGGGAGATCTGCAACATGGATGTGCAGCTGACAAATCTAAAGCAACTGTGTGATGTTATCATGCCAATGTGGACCAAAATCTCTGAGGCCATGAAGAATTAAAACAAGGCAAAAGGTCCAACCTGGTGCTTGCAAGGTGTATCTGATAAAGTGGCCAGTGAGCTTAGGTTTGCATGCATTTTAAGTTGATCTATCATGTTTTATCTTGATTTGGGGTAAAGAAGACAGCAGTCCCAAATATTTGCAAATATTTTGGCACTTATGTGCCACAGTATTATAACCAGTTTTACTGCTATCATATGGAACAACTACTGTACAGTGGTGGCTCCTCAGACAAAATATTCCAGCTCTGGACAGGAAATAGAGGCTGTGTCTCAAGGTGAGTCGCCTGAGAGTCTGATGGCAGCACCATCCACTGTGAAACGCAGGGCATTGGTGTTTCCAACAGAGCTGCGAGCTCTCACCGAGCATTGGAAATATCACCCTGACTTTCTGCAATATGGATTTTTTTGCGGGGGTCCTGAACACTAACCTGATGATTCTGTCAGGGGGTCACAACTCGAAAAGGTTGAGAACCACTGGCCTTGTAGGCGGCACATCGTCGGAGCTGCACAGAACAAAAGGCTTTTTATAGCTTCTGCACATGTTAAGGAGATATTATAGAGAGACGGTAATGTGCAATAAATTGATACTTAATGTGAGAAATGAAATGGAATCCGTTGCTGCTTGAGAGCGTATTGATTTATACTTCATGGTAACTGCTTGGTGACAAATTGTCTCACTTGACTACACCCGTGCTTCGTCTGTATACAGTGCATGAGACGTGTTAAGAGCCACTTTTTTGAACCAACTTGCTATTACCGGAATGCTGACATCTGCAAAAAGACATGCAAGTACCATTTATAGGAGGGTTGGGAACAGTGAGGCTGTGTGATTAGTCAAGAATAAGAGCCTGAAGTTTAATTAAAGTCATCAGGCAATTAGGAGCCGGCACGATAGTGCTTTACAATGCATTTCTGTCTTGTCCATTACCCAGGCTTAATCAAAGAAGTCCCTCCACTGATGTTATGAGCTATAAATGTTACAACAGTATATGGGTCAGCCACATGGAGACTGCTGTTGAAAAAGAGCATTTGTCTATTAATTGAAGACACACCGTTTATTATTTTATTAGTGTATAAATCCTCTAAATGTAAAAATTTACGTAACCTGTTGTACTGATGTGTTGATTTACCTTGATGAAATTGGCTAGCTTGGGAAGTAACGGATTACATGTATCACGATTACATAATTAGGATACAAAAAGGTAACTGTATTCCATTACAGTTACAGAAGAAAATATGTAATCAGATTACAGATGCATTTAGTATCTCAGTTTCACTCTAATCTCAGCTACCAGCACATCTTACAGTCAATTTATTACCATGGCCTCTAGTAAAAAATGCTTCCCTGGGTGGAAATTTAACATTATTTTGTCTCTAAATCATAAAAGACAAAATCACAGTACAGGAACAGTTCTGCCTGAAGCTCTGAAAATACTGTCAAAGAACTCAACATTTGATTTAAAGAAACATTTACATATCAGAGCGACCACTAACATTAGCTACACGAATCAACCACTAATGTTAACTACACAGATCAGCCGCTAATGTTAGCTATACAGACCAAAAGCTGATGTTAGCTACACAGAAATCCAGTTATAGCTAGCTAACCTGTCAGGACTACTACTAGTATTTATTACTACACATAGCACAATTAATACACCCAGTAATGAACATAAAACATCATATTAGCCTAAACAGTTTCACCAGTTGCTAATCCAAAAGTAAGTTAAAGTAATCAAGTTACATTACATTCATATCCTGATACTTGGATGAGGTAACTGTACTTTACTACATTTTTTAAAAGGTAATTGTAAATTTTTAATTTGTCATAATACCTTTTTAATTTTACCCTCTCAACCCTGTAAAAACATCACGTTAGGTAAGTAGTGGGCCCGTAATACAACACATTTAATTACATATACAAACCACTAGCATTAGCAGCACTGATCAGCTGCTGATGTTAGTTACACCGAACAACGGCTAACATTAGCTGCACAGAGCAACCATTAAAATTAGCTACACTGACCAATTGCTAACATTAGCTATAGAGACCAACTGCTAATGTTAGCTACACCGATCAGCTGGTAATGTTAGCTACACAGACAAACTGCTAACGTTAGCTACGCAGACAAACTGCTAACACTAGCTACACAGATCAACTGCTAATGTTGGCTACACAGACATCCAATTATAGCTAGCTAACCTGTCAGGACTGCTACTTATGGCAGTTTACTTTAAGTGAAGTACATTTAAATGTCCATTATTACCTCTATCTAAACATGCAATCATGCATAACAGGAGAAGAAAAAGCTGGACAAACATTTAATACATCAAACAATGAACATAAAACATATTAGGCAAAACAATTTCACCATTTGGTGCTGAGGTAATCCAAAAGTAAGGGGAAGTAATCAAGTTATATTGCTTTAATATTGTGATACTTGGATTAGGTTACTAATCAGTAATTATTTGCATCAGTATACATTTTAAAGTAACCCTCCCAACCCTGGAAACAGCACAGCACATTTAGTTGAGAAATCATTACTGAAACGATTGTTGTACCAAAATGATGTTTATATTGGCTGTAGTGTGTTAATTTAATCTACTGCAATAGAAAGCATTGTTCTTCACATTGTTTGCCTGTAAGTGCCTTCTAAACTTTTGAATTATTATGGTATATTTATTGATGGCTAACATGTATCCATGGTTGATTGATTGCAGGGGTGTGAAGGATGAGTAACAGCGGTGGGGAGGCGCACACACAGTATCCACATTGATCTGCAATCGCCTGTGTGCCAGGCACAGACACGCAGTAATGGAGTGTGAAAGTGGAGAAGATGAAAAGTAACAGATGAGGAAAAATGAACTTGACCAAGTACACAGCCGCCGCCGCGAGACCCCGTGATTCGATCATAATGATTCAGCAGTGTCAATATTTATTACTGTAGCTCCATTAGCAACGACTGTAGCTCGTTAATATGGATACGGCAGCTCTGCATGACCTTCACAAGCACTGTTCCAGTTACATCAGATTGAATAGGACATATGAAAAACTAAGAGAAAAAAAACTTTCTTTGCTAATGGACTTGTGCAATTAGTCCTTAAGCATCCGATGGGGTCCTGACATTAGACTGTAACAGTGTGGCTGAGAAAAAAGAACATGTCTGAGGTTAAATTGTTGAGTTAAATCGTAGTATTTATAGAGTAGTTTTACTTTAAAACGTCATTTTCTCATTACTTTGTCAATTAAGGTAGTTGCAGATATGCAGAACAATAAAACCTGATAATGGAAAAACAAAGCTCTATTAAATAAGTGAATGAAAATGCCCTTGGCTGGTTGGCTTATAAAATGACCCTGAAATAGCCATTACATTACACAATATATAAGCAGAATTAAATTAATTAGCTTTAATACATTAACACTATATAAGATTTTTTTCTTTCTTTCTGTCTGATTCAGTTTCTTAGCACCATGTTCTTGTTTTTCTGCTGCAGCCCTGGTTTATTATTTACCAATGAATGGGTGACAAGGATACAAATGTTCAGCTGTGGGATCGTCTTAGTTGCCTGTATATATCGTATATTTATGTGTTGCTCTGCTATTAATATTCTATATATAGTGCTGGGCTGTGATTTGTGCAGACCACATATCTAACCTGGACGTGTGCTGTGTAAAATCTGGACAACACAATACACCTGCTGTACATGTATTTGTATGTGCAGTATCCACATTTGTGGACAGTGTGGAGCAACGTAACATTTTCTTATCTGTCAGTGAGAGTAATAGTGAACTACATGCAATTATTAATTCACAAAAGCAGAAATGTAACATAATTTTGGGCTAATTTACCAAGCTGAGAATAAAATACTGCACAGACAAATATTAAAGGTGTCATAAGCAACATTCACTGCCACTAGAGGTCGCAGTAGACCAAAACAAATACATGGTTCTTTTAGTCAAAGTTGTTAAAAATAAAAAAGAAAGAAAGAAAACAGCATCTGAACACACATTGCTCAGAAAATTCTGATCAAACTGTTCATAATTAGGGCTGTGATGCTAACCGATTTACTACATTACCACGATATGACATTGAAATGTCTAAATCCCTGCAAAAGAAAAGGTAACAGCTGCTAGCTTGTTTAGATTTGTACCATTAGGGACCTAGGTGCTAATTAGATAGCAGATTCTGTGATGCTGACTGAAACCAAGCAACCAATGGCCACTGGTGGTACAAAAATGGTACAACCAATTGTACCCAGTGTGCATCAGGTGAGTCAGATGATCGGATGCACACTGGGTATAAGCGACTGGTCGACTGGAACCAATGCTGTAAAGGTACAATGCTAGCATTAGCATTAACTTAACATTAGCCTTTCCTGCTCAGCTGTCTTGACTTTACTTCCTGTTTTTGTCCTTTTCCTGCCCTTTTTGATCAGCATTTGTTTCACCTGTGCCTGATTAGTTCTTTGCCTATTTAGTCTTTGTGTTTCTCTGTTTCTGTGTCAGTTAATCATCATCCTTTGGTGTCATCCTGCGTTTCAGATCTTAATTGCATTTGTTAGACTTTTGATTTGTTTGTTTTTTTGTTTCTTGTTTTTTTGGGGGGGACTTTTGCTCTTTATTTGCCCTTGTTGGATTTGTTTGACTCTAGTTTGACCTGCAGGCCTCGCAAGTAAGCTTTTGGTTTATTGTTTCTTTTTTTAAAAACACATTTTGAATTGTTTCTCCATTGCCCCATCTGCATTTTTGGGTCCACCATCTTGTTTAGTTTTGACATACACTGTGACGGCACTGTACATTTAGTGCCAGATTGACAGTTTATCACTGTCACTGTCCGTCTGCTGCTCACTTTCACTCACTTGCACTACACACTGCTCTATAAAGAAGCTACACTATGCTTATGACAGTATGCCTCAATAAAGTCCAGCCAATAAAGCATAATTATTGTGGCACTTACAGTAAACCACTAGCCTGACACACCAAATGGTTTGTTACACAGAACCATCTGGGAAGCCATCCATAGAAAGTGTTTGGAAAGGGTTTAAAAAAAAAAAAAGGGCTAGGGCTTAAAAAAAAAACAGCATGGAAGTTTTTTCCATTGATAAAAGCTTTCAGTGCCGTTCTTTGCTTTTCTTTCCACGAGGAAATACTCTCCAGTTCAAATATAGCTAATGCTATCTCCATATCTGTGCTAACCTCTTCAGGAGCCGCTATTGTTTGTTTGAGCCGAGTCGTTTCCAAGG
The DNA here is from genome assembly GCA_027495735.1 of Lutjanus campechanus. Lineage (NCBI taxonomy): Eukaryota > Metazoa > Chordata > Actinopteri > Lutjaniformes > Lutjanidae > Lutjanus > Lutjanus campechanus. The sequence goes on from JAJHUR010137897.1 coordinate 12,812, forward strand.
AGACTACTTGTTGTCGGCACACCTGAAACCACACCCATCCGAGGACACCGATTGGCTCGCAGGTGCGGACACAAACAGATAACTTGGAGCCTGGCAGGATGGATTCTTGCGCGCTTGTGTGTTCTCGCTAATCCAGCGGCCTCGCAAAGTTAGCAGACCACGATCCCATAGGTGTATGTTGCTCTAAAAACTTTTCACCATCACAGCTCTAGCTGTAATATTAGAAACTTTCTCGCCAGGCCACCGTGTTGACAACAGACACAAGGAAGACAAAGAGGCAATGCCATGCACTAACATGTATCACTGGTCGGCCAGGATAAACAGAGAAGCTCAGATCACAACACACACAAAGGGAGTGTTGTATCTTTACCTGGAAAATAATTATCTACTGACAACTAGTGAGGCTGAATGTTGTATATTGCACCTTTAATTCAGTAATGATCATCTTGCCTGTGAACAGTCGGTGGAGTATACAGTGTTAACATGCTGGTTGTGCTTTCCTCCATTGGCAGTGATGTCTTTGCTTTAGCTCGTTATATGTCAGTAAGCTAACGTTGAGGCTGCTGTTGCTGCTGGCTATTTGCTCAGTTTTGGCTTTTATATGCTGAGCTCGGTGCTGGCACCGCTTGAGATTCGATTTATTATAGCATGAATTGTTGGGGTTTTATTGCTGTCAGGCATACTGTAATATCTAGTGCGGCTGGTTGCTAAGTTTGCTCCATAATGGGGCTGGATTTATGTGTACTCATATGCATGGTATTGATTGCAAATTACTTTCATGTAGCAGATGAGCTAAATTTGTTGCTTGTTTGGTATATAAAATATTTTTAATGATGTCGAAAGTAATGAAATATAAATACTGCTGTATTTACGGGCTGAATTGGTTGTGGGCATTGTTGATGGTGCTGGTTTGGGGTTTTTCCTCCCACCTCGTTACATAAATGTCTCTTGTCAAGGGTAATTTTTGTATTGAAATGATCTTGCTCTCATATTTTTTCTCATGATTTAATTCACTGGAAACACATTTAGAGTAAATCAGTGCTTGAACTGCGATAGCAAGGTGCCAGCACCTGCAAAGCATGCACGTGCAGAGTTTGGGGGCATGGAGAATTATTAATTTGAGGGTACATATTAATAATTTGAAATTCAAATTATAATAATCAATGTGCACAATTTATAAATATAATAAAACCCCCCTGCAGGGATGTAGACCATAATAGACAGATAATTTTGGAGGTGTGAGCAGAAATCGAAGCAGCTTCCATAGACGACATATTTCGCCTCACACTGCTGCACATTGTTTGCTCCCTCTTGCAGTTTGTTTGTCCATACTTTGCATTCAGCATTAGAATCTTTTTCACTTGGTTTCTGTCATGGCTCTGATGACTGTTTTTAAATCATAATCAAATCTAACAGCTGAGCTCATTGTTAATTTGGCTCGCTCTCAGGCATGTAAAGGCTCTTGGCTTGCACACACAGCCGTGGTGTTGCATACACAAGCAGTGACGGCGTCAAATTGTTACATGATGGGGTTAATCAGGGCCGTGTTAGGTGTGCGTATGGCTGCTGCAGATTGATGAGACTCATCACGTGTGTGTCCTTCATGTTGCCATACTTCAGCGAGAGCAAGGAAGCCATGTGTGGAGCTAATCCACTCATGTCTTCTGTCTCCGAAAGTTCACCATCACAAACTCTGCCCATTTAAATGGAAATGACCTGCAGATGAGCAGTGCAAGCAGATCTGAGGTGAGGGATTGGATGCACATGAGCCATATTTCCATCGGGATCACCTTGCTCATACTTGCTAGCTCTCCTGATATTCCCGGGAGACTCCTGTTTTTCTTCGCCCTCTCCCGTTTTCCTCCCAGGTCACAATTCTTCCCAATTTATAACAAATTTTCTTAACCATTTTTTTCGTTATCACAGCCTGTTTCTGAAAAATCTTACCGTTTCCACCCGGACACCAGTGCAGCTACACCTAATCTTGCTATGTGATGCAGAAGAGAGATCATCAAGAGAGATAAAGGGACAGTTCACCCCAAAAATCAAAAATACATATTTTTTCCTGGCCTATAGAGCCATTTGTCTGTTTAGACTTTTTTGGTGTGACATGCTGAGTTTTGGAGATATTCGCCTTCTCTCCTGTATTAAAAAAATTCAAAACTATTCCAAAAAACATGACCTGGTTTTCAAGATAATCCAAAGAACTTGTTGTGAGCAGTTTCATGTAGGAAAAGTAGTTCTGGTAGATTCTACTGCAGAAAGGAAGTAGTTCCTACATGAAACTGCTCACAACAAGGTCCAGGATTATCTTGTGTCACTGTGTCATGATTTTTGAAAAATATAAAACGTTAAAAAAAAGTTTTTTCTCTTTTTTTTTTTGGTGCTTTGAACATCACAAGCTTACTGCCATCGTGTTCCATTATATTCAGAGAGGCGGTAGACATCTCTATGGCCAATATCTCCTAAACTCGACAACTCACACCAAAAAAATCTATCTGGATGAAAAGCACTACAGGCCAGGGGGAAATTATGTGAACTGTCCCTTTACATACATGTCTTGCTTGTGCCTCACCCTCCTCAGAGAAATGGAGAATAGTAAGAGAGAGAAATACTCAAGCAAATTTCTCATGTACTGGAAAGAAAATTCCTGTTTCTTATGAAAGGGGCACATATTTTTGTAAGTGCATAACCTTGGAAAAACTTGTATTATTGTAATCAAATTTGACATTAGGCTCTGTTTGGCTAAATTCAGTGGTCCCATTGTGTTTTCCAGCTTCCAGCTACTTGTTATTTTGTTATGTTCATTCTTTAAAGGCATAGTATGCAATATTTTAGGGCAGCAACAGACTTTTATTTTCATCATCGATCAATCTGTTGATTATTTTCTTGATTAATCCATAATTGTTTGGTTAATAAAAGGTCAGAAAATTATGAAAAATTTCAATCATTGTCCAAAGCCCAAGATGAAGTGTTTAAGTGTTTTGTTTTGTCCACAACCCAGAGATATTGAGTTTACAGTCATAAAGCAGTGAAGAAAACAGAAAATGTTTACATTTAAGAAGCTGGAATCGGAGTTTTTTCCTTGAAAAATTACTCAAACCAACAAATGGATTAATTTAATAATAGATTAATAATCGATTAATCGTTGCAGCTCCACAACATTCTCCTAGAAAGTAATGTATAGACTTCTATAAACCTAATCCCTTTCAATAATCACTTATGACACACTCGTAATGTGTGGTGGTATCTGCAGAGACGTTGCTGTCTGCCTGTATTTCTTTATTTTCTTGTTATTTTGCTGTGCTCAGGACGCTTGAGACCAACCCAAAATGTTGATATTTGACAACCTGGCATCTTTCTGATGCATTTACGAACAGCTTGGACAGTGATTCTACCTTTAAAAGTCACCAGAATGCAGGAAGCAAAGACTATGAAACCTTTTCTTCCTGATCTTTCTTGCAGACAACCTCTAGACTCCCCTCTTTGATTTCAAAATCCTCTCAATTTTGAGGTCTCAAGGTTGGCAAGTACAACCTTGCTCCTTATGCACTGTATCGCTTTTCTTGTCTGATCCCGACTCAACTGGCCGACCTCACTCTACAACAAAAAGGGCAGAGTTGCCGGTGACACAAAGATATCTTAAGTTGCATAAATACAACATAAGGTCTTGTGGCATTGTTGTTTCTGCCTGAAGACGTGTTGGAGAGCACTGTGAATAGTTCATGCCAGAGGCCTGAGGCCACGAGTCAATCAGTGTCTTGGAGCTCATATGGCAGCAGCCGGCTCTGACATGTTAATTAGTGACGACTTTCCCCTCTGGCTGCAGAGCGAGACCGCTACAGCAAAGGTGAGAGACTGCGGGCAAATATGCAGGAAAACTTCCTAGAGCTCAGCTCGGTTTTTGATCTGCCGAGATCGTTGTTATCATTGTTCACTTTCATTTATGGAGATGAAAGTGGAGCTCCTCTGACATCTGCACTGCTGACAGCATCTGAAAAAGGAACAGTTGTGCTGTGAGAGTTTGACTCACGTTCCAATTTGGAATAACTTCTTTTCTCTCACTTCATCTTGGTGTTTGAATATACAGTAGACGGTATGTCGTGCCTTTTAATACATAGCTACAGCAATCTAAGAACGGTAGAATTCAAAGCGAAGAAGCATACGAAGAAGGCATACTTTATTAGTCCCTCTTGTGGAAATGACATGTTTTCACTCTGTTGTTATTCACTCACACAGACCCAAAAATGAATAAATTAAAGAAAAATAAACCAGAAGAATGCACTCAGAGTGCAGATCCACGACAGGCAACAAATGGTGAAGCACCTACTGCAATGCCACCATAACTGCCAGATGCAACCAGCATAGATTTGCAAAGTTCTTCCAACATTAACATGACCTCCTTATAACATTGTTCTGAGCTTAAACAAGCAAACTGAAGCAGTTGTTGGTCACTTGTGGCCCCTCGTGGCGAAGAGTGAGAAGTCGGCGGTCAGTGGTTGTATAAAACAGAGCAGTCAAAAAATAGAAATACTGTCTTATAGCTGTTTGTCTTTGTCTAACCAGTCATGTTGCAGTTTACATCCATGTCTGTCCAGATTCATGTGTATGTAGTGAAGATTTTGAAGGAATTTAATATGGAACTTACCACTATTTTAACCCTGTAACTTTAAGAGAACGCAATAAAAAAGAGTGCAAAGAGCTGAACATGATGATGTCACAGTGAAGTTGAACTTTGGCCTTTTGGTGTTAAAGCGATATTCCACCGCAGAATAATAGTCCGCTCAATATGTACTCACCTCTGTGCTGATGTGAGGATGGTGAAGATCTTCAGTTCACAAAATGATCCTGGAGTTTCAGCAGAAAACAGGGTTGTAGCTAATGGCAGTGAACGGAGACCACGGATAAAATGTAAAAAAGAACACAAAACAAACACAAAATGTCTCCATCCTGCTGGTGTGGTGTAATCCAAGTGTCAGCTAGCTGTGACATTAAAATTTAACCACAAAAAATGTTTTTAGCTGAAATGTCAACTGTAGCCTCCCAGGTAGCATGTAAACATGGCGTCGATGTATTGCGAGACTTCATATATCTCTTAATGGACGCACGTGTGAAAATATCGCGAGATCGACACCATGTTTACATGCTACCTGCTACATGCTACAGTTGACATTTTGGCTAAAAACATGGCGTAAATGGCGTCTTTTTGTGGTTAAATTTTAATGTCGCGTCTCACGGACACTTGGATTACACCACACGAGCAGGATGGAGACATTTTGTGTTTGTTTTGTGTGGTTTTTTTTTTACATTTACATTTGGTCTCCATTCACTGCCATTAGCTGCAACCCTGTTTTCTGCTGAAACTCCAGGATTGTTTTGT
>JAJHUR010137898.1:0-18975 GCA_027495735.1 Lutjanus campechanus
CATTTTTCTGCAGAGATGGACTCCAACATTGCTTTACCTGAATGTCTAAGCCCTCTGCCAAGGACTGTTCAAAAGGGTTCTATGTCCTATGTCATTGCTATTGACAATGAAATCTAAATAAAGATATTAGCCGCAGAGATGTCTGCCTTCTGTCCAGTTTAATGTAACTAAATGACACTCAGCTTGTGGTGCTCAAAATACTGAAAAGATGCTTTTGAAAAATTCAACACCACTGTCTCAAGATAATCTACAGACCTTGTTGTGACCAGAACTTTAGAATATACAGAATATACCTTCTTTCTCTCTACTATAAATGTGAGCAATCCCTTTAATAAAAGCATAGAAGCCTCCTCATTCTGGATATTCTTATTGTAAAATAAGCATGCATGAAAACTCCATCAAGATGTACTTGACAGCATATGCAGATGTGTCTCATTAGTGCAAAAAAACTGATACAGTGTAAACAGGCAAAGCTTAAAACAAAAAAATGTAAATACACAACTTATTTGTCAGCCACACGGGATCATTTAAAAATTATTTTCCAGCAAAAGACATCAGTCTGAAACTCAAAGTACCACACTGAAACTCTAAAGGAGTGTCAGACTGATCACAAAAACGTCGATCATAGAAGCTGATAAATAGTGTAACAGCTGTTTTAGCACGGAGTGGCTGTTTCTTCCTGCTGTTTTCATCCACCACCTTATTAAAAGCCAGGCCTCTGACCAGATAACAGATTACTCTGCACTCTGAGCTAACAGTTTCCTTTCTGGAATATTAAACACTTTCCACACATTAAGTTTGTAGTTTGTGAAGTTTCAGGCGCATGAACAATTTCACATTCACATGCGCACGTCATGATGACGACGCTGGAAAACCCATCTACAGTTACGAGTTAATTCTAAATTCACATTTTATTTAGACACATGATCAGAATATACATGTTGTACATGTTTATAGATTTAACTGCCCTATAGTACACCAAAGAGGTGTGGCCAAGCCATTATTTTTGCAAGTCCCAAATAAGCCTCAAGACCTCGTACTTGAGTCCCACATCAGGACTGACAAGTCCAGTTTTGAGTCCTAAACAAGTCATAATATAATGGTGAGTTTTCAGCATGGTCGAATTACAAAGTAATTTAGCTGCCAAGCTAATGTTAGCTTAGCATTACCTCATTAACTATGTTAATATTAGCCTCAACTTACTGCTCTTTGTGTAACTTCAAGTGTCGAGCGAAGTCGTAACTCATTGCGTCTCTGTAGTTTTCAACTGGCATGTTTTACATGCTGCATGCATCGACCATGTACAGTATGCAGCTTGTTGTGTTTGCTGCTGCTCATTTTCCCTATTTTCCAACTTTAGCTTTCTTATTTATCATATTTGTTTGATTATTTTTGGTTGCATATTTTGTTATTTACGCATTTTTATGCTTCTTATTTCTATTTTTCTATATTGTTGTATAAAGCAGTATAATGCACATTTTTAAAATATACTTTTTACATACTCACAATTTCTGTTTCCATTCATATATTTCCTATGTGCTTATACATACTTCTATTCTTGAATGGGAGCAACTGTAATGCAAAGAATTTCTCCCCGGGGGATCAATAAAGTATTTCTGATTCTGATTTTTTTGCTGACCACCTTGTAGTGTTTTTCACAAGAACCAAACTGTTTAGCGTCGACTCGCTTGGAATGAATAGTGGTAACGTTAGCTGATTCAGGAAATGAAGGGAAATGAGTTGATTTGTGGAATTCGACTTTTTAAATAACAGAGCTTTTAATCTTTGGGCTTGGGGTTAAGGTATCAAGTATTTTCAAGTCACAAGGCTCAAGTCCAAGTGAAGTCACGAGTCATCGGTGTCAAAGTAAAGGTCTACCATCATCAAATTTGTTACTTGAGCTCAAGTCATGTGACTCAATTCTGAGTCTCTGCCAGCTCCATGTTGACCAGCTCAAACATCAAAATGCTGCTTTTTGTATGTTAATGCATCCACTATAATATATGTTTCAAACTCAAAGCCTGTAAGGCAAATCCGGCCCACCACCTAATCTTTTGTGGCCAGCGAGAGCTTGCAAAGACTATTAATCGTGCAATATAATTATATGCTGAGTTATGTAAGTATGGGTGTCCATAAACTAAATTCCATTCCCAGAATGCATCACGATTTTGTCCTCCATGCACTGAAGAGGGTCTACCCGCTAGATGTCAGCCTTCGCTATATAGCATCTCAATATCATGTAGCCGTTTCCAGCAGCATCATTCTAGCTGAGTGATTGTGGCTAATAATGTTAATAGTAGCAGCCGAGCAAAAAAGAAAAGAAAGGTTGACACAGAGGGAAGGCAATTTAATGAGAGAAAGGAAAGCTTAATGGAGACAAGCCAGTATGTCTTATTCATCTTTACTACTTTGCATATTTAATCCTTTAAATAAATTGTATAATAGCTGCACACTTGAACGTCTGCTTGCAGTTATTTTTCCTCTACTTCTGCTTTCAGAGCTACTTATTAATTATTAAGTTATTACCAAAACCAATAAGAATCGAATGCAGAGGCAATTATTTCATATGATAACAAGTAGATAAATTTTTCATTAGGTGGCTTTGTTAAATACTCGACTCTGATTGGTCAGTTACGTTGTTATGGGGAACAGACCGTTGCCATGGGCACAGTTCTGATGATGGAATAATAAAGTCATTGTTAAACCATTAAAGTCAATATTTTGAGGCAAATTATTGATTTTTTTTGGTACGTAACCATGTAACAAGCAGGATAATGTAGAGTGAGCAGGTCACTATTGCAAAATAAAGCCATAAAATCAGTTTAAAGTTAATATTTTATGTCATATAAATGTGTTGGTAAGTAACCATGCAGTAAACAGGATAATGCACAGTGAGGATGGTGCATTATTTAACAATAATGGCATTACATTTAGAAACAGCCCTTTTGGGGCAACCATAGTGCTGATGAAATTTATTTTGACAATGACAGCAGCCATTCTGCACAATGACGACTTTCACTTTTGATACTTTAATTACATTTTACTGATTATACTTTATTACTTTCAATTAAGAAACATTTTGAATGCAGAACGTTTGCGTAAAGGAGTATTTTACATTGTAGTATTGGCACTTGTACTTAATTAAAGGATCTAAATACTTAATTCACCACTGCCTCTTTTCTGACCCCACTTTCTGTTCAAATGTCGGTGATTCCTCTTACAACAGGTTTCACTACTTTCCCGTACTTCAGTAAACAGGATATATTAATTAACATGTGAACAATAGACCTGAACCTGAAGGGTGTGTTTGTTATATATGGTAAGACGATATAACAAAGTAATTAAAGGAAAGCAACAGGCTGGCCTCTCTGGGTAATTGGAAAATAATACAGCAATGCTTACAAAGACAATTAGATGATTTTGACATGAAAATGATTACATATGACTTCAGTTTTGTGTTTGAGCTGGGCATTACAATGCTGTGTTTTCATATTTCTGAATATAGCCTAAGGCAGGCTCACACCTTGCAGGCAGTATACTGTATTTATATGGATTTTGTACCCAATCAAGGGCTGCATATGGCACCCCAGCAACATTTTCAAGATCCAGCTTCCCTCAGCTAACATTAGATACAAAAAACTATGACAAGGTAAAGTCTGCAAAGTTGTCTGTGCCTGCGTGGGCTGCCCTAATTAGGCTTATAAATCTGGCCAAAATCTATGCAGTATAGCTGCTAGTTCCACTCAGACTGTGACTTGACATATTCCAGTTTTTACCCCAAATCACCAGGGGCATCTCTTGGAGAACATAATCCTTAATGCAGCGATTCATCAAGACCCGGCACTGTAACGACGACACAATGAAGAAGGGAAAAGAAAAAGAAAAAAATACAGCCAAGAGAGTGCAAACTTTCAGGTTGTTAAAACTCTGAGCTTATCCATTTGGCATCAAGGCCCTTTTGCTCTGCACTCACATTAGTCCAATCCCTTATCGCTCTCACGGTCCAGACACACTCAGATCTGGGCAGCGGAGGGAACATTGAGTTTTATATAAATCAATACTATGTCCCCAACACTTTGCTGCTCCCGGCACCCCAGGGAAGATTATAAAACGCTTGGCCAGATCATCTCTCCCCCATCATTTCGTTCTGAGGTGGGAACTAAGAGCTGAATTGAAGAATGATTTTTGTGGTGGGGAGGGGCGCAAAGACAAACAATGTGTTGTTCTGCAGGGTAATCTGGGGTCAGTTCCATTTTCATTACAGTCGATTTTCAACCACTAGACGCATAGTTATGAGAAAATGTTGCTATAGCAGCTCGGTCTCATTCCCAACTTGTCACATACCGATGATTCGTCCCCGCCCCTCGGCGACTCATAAAGACACACACAGCACCCCTTAGCAGGTAAAGGCGACTCACCCGGCTTTTCAAGTGACTTCAGTGTAAACTCATCTGAGGCTGTTTTAAGACTTACCTTGCAAGGTGCAATAACACAAGAATCCATCTTGCCAGGCTTCAAGTTATCCATTTGTGTCCACACCAAAAAGTGGTGTAGCCAATCAGTGTCCTTGGAGGGCCTACCAGCAGCTACAGGCATGGTTTTACGTGAAACAGCAGTGAGAAGCATAGAGGAAAGCAAATAGTGGCGGCTCCTGAAGAGGTTAGCGTAGATACTGTGATAGCATCAGTTATATCAGAACTGGAGAGTATGTCCAGAAGAACAAAGAACGGCACTGAAGGCTTTTCTTGGCGGAAAGATGTTTTTGCTCTTCTCCTGACCGGCTTTGGCAAGAGTTTGATCTGACTGGTTGAAGTTAGCCCATGTTAGACATGATAGACAGATGGTTCATCCAATCTATGGCCAATTATTTTTTTGAAAGTGCCTACCCTTTTCCAAACAGTTTCTAAGAACGATTTCCTAGATGGTTCTGTCTAACACACCATCTGGCATGTCAGATTAGTATAAGACGCCCTGGGCCGCTGACATAGTAAAAAAGAGCAGCATAACATTATGTGCATCATGTGACTCTTGTCATGTGACTTTTGTCTTGCAAACCACTTCAGCGACATCACGTGACGTACGTAATGTGAGATAGTTATTGTAACCTCAAATATGGTCCTATTCTAAGCTTACCCAAGTAGTTTTTGTGCCTAACTCTAAACAAACTGCATTCGCTTTATGGCCATGTCAGATACAGCCTGTAAAGGGGTACCTTGTGCTTCAGTATACGACAAAGAGGGGTGGTGACAAATCATTGGTATACAGCAAACTGGGTTGGCTATTTCATGGTTTCTGCAGATGATTAAAAGCTCAGTGTGTAAATTCTGCCACTAGAGGTCTCTCTCACATTAAAACAATAACAAAAGACAGTTTGACAACATCTGAAGTAGCTGGGCTTATGGGAGTGGTTGTCTTCATTCTTCATTGTAAACAACCACCATTCAGATGATAATCTATCTGAGGTAATTGCATGTAAAATGTAGTAAGCTTTGTTGACTTCTTTTCTCGCTCTCCGACATATCCAGCATATCCTACATATCCTGTGTTTTCCCACAAGTGATCGCAAGTATCGGCCAGTAGGAAATGCACTATTTTCTTGAATAAACTACGTATTTCTCTGCATTTGAACATGTCAAGCTCTGTATTACTCTTCATGATGAAGTGGTGTGGTGAGGAATAGATTAAACTTTGTCTTAGCGCATCTGGCTAACTAGCTTACTAGCTGCAGTGACGTTATGTCTTGCCAAACTTGTTAGATACCACTGCATTTGCCAAACTCATGACTTATTAGCTAGGAGTTAGCTATGTTAGGTTAGCTTAGCTCTTATCCGGCTCTATTCCTGAGGTGATTACGGTCCATCTAGGTGACTGTCTCAAGGTCTGTCGCAGTTATTCTAGTCACTCTACTTTCTGTCATCTATCATTTATCATGTCATATTTCACTGTCTGATGAATTTTGGTGGAATGCAACTTTAGCCTCAGCCTCAGCACTGATGTTGCACCATGTACACTAACATTTTTAAGAGTTTTTAACAGGGATCTCATTTTGAAATGTGTCAGATTGAGACATTAGAAAGTCAAACGGACTCCTCAGCTGACTCAAGGAGCTCAAGCATTAGCATTAGCTTACATTAGCCAGCTACACAACCTGCTGGTGAGAGTCATCATTTTAGCCGACAAAATCAACGATCACCAGCAAGAAATGAAAAGCTGCTTTTGTTTACTTGTCTGTGGAATCAAATACCCTGTGTTTCAGCAATTACTGCCAATTTAGATGATAAATCTGCCACTGTTATCACTGTAAGCTGCAGAGCGAGATTAGAAAGCTTGACAGGCGTAGCAACAGTAACTAAGGAGGACAGGGCTTAGCAAAGGGTCAATTGTTGCTTCTCAAATTGTTTGTTATCTTAAAAATTGAAGTAAGCGTGCTCTCCTCCCCACGGTCCTGCAGTCAGACCAACTGCTGCAGCTTTAATGCCAATGAACAAGCTGACATGCTGTTATTGAAATCTTAGTTGAAAATGTTATTCACAAGACTCAAGGCTAACAAGTAGTGAGCTTAGGAAGCCTTTCAATTCGACAGGTATTCAGACTTTGGGGAGATGGGAACAGGTTGGATTAGATGGGATAGTCTGTTGCCTAAGCAACTGCTACACTCCACTGTGTGCGAAGAGGTTGCTTTATCTGTGAGGATTACACTGGGCGCGGGGAGGGGAGAGAAAAAAAAAACAGAAAAGCTGTTTGCCTGGAGTCAAACAGTTCAGCTCCGGGGCCAAAAGCTGTGTCAGTGCAGGGCTTAAATCCTCACTTGGTTTAAACAACAAACAAAAGAACGGGATCTGTCAACAAGGCGCGGAAACAAAGTCGAGTGAATCAAAGAAAAAGGGTGACAAGGAAGAGGGAGAAAAGATAAGGAGCGTAAAATGAGGCTGATGTATGCTAAGTCCACTCCAGACAAAATTATCCTGAAACAGCGGCACTGCGTACTTAAGCTCTAAGGTGAAAAGCGGCTGGATTAGATTTTTTTTTTTTTTTTTTTTTAGCTGACAAGTGGAAACAGTGAAGCCACACGGGATGTGACACAATCCCCCCGAGAGCTCCTCCAGCGAGGTGACACTTGTTAATATTATTTATTTACATCTCCGTTTCATCATTGCGACGCACCTACGCCGGCCCGTTGTTGTGGCGGGTTTATGATTATGAATTTCCATAAGGAGATTAGGGAAGTTGTTGTGATGACAGAGGGATAGAAAAGAAAAGACGACACAACAACCTTCTATCAGGAAAACAAAAACAAAACAACAACATCCCTTGCTTTTCATCTGTGGAGTTCACAGGTGCCTTTGGCAGGAGTTTGAGTTTACTTACACGCCCTCACACACAAACATAATGTCATCATCATGTTTCTATTAACTCATTTTTATGCACGTTTTTGAAATATTGCTTTAGAGGGGGTTTATGTAACCGGAAAATTAAAAAAAAAAAAACTTTAGCAAAAACTTTTTATGTTTGTATGAAGTGGTTTTTGCCTTTTTTGAAAAAGAATTAATATGAAGATGAAATGAAAAATGCCTTACATCACATCCCAGGTCATATTGTGCGCCTATTTAATATATGCCCCAGAAAACAAAACACTTTGTATTTTTAATCAGTTCATTTGTTCTTCCTGTTAAACAAAATATGACATGACGTGTGCTTCCGTAGGTTTGAACCAACCACTTTCAACCAATAATATCATGACATGCACTCATCAATTAATCTTCATTCAATGGATTTGATACTTTATTTTGCAATTGTACACAGTGTTCCTCAGTTTCTCATTTACGTGATTTCTCTCATCTTTTCCTTATATCTTTATTTGTGTCTCTTGTTTTTCTGTGTTTTTATTTTGCTACTTTCAAATTTTTTATACTTTGTATTTTCTTCTCTTTTATATTTGTCTCATTGTTCAACAGCAATCAGAGTGGAAGGTAAAGGAAACGTGTTTTTAACTCTGCATATGACAGTAAAACGCTTTGATCTTGAACTCTGAACCTCATCTTCTGTAGCGGCACAGAGCTAAAAGGCATCGGTTAGCCAGCTAGCAACAGCCAACTTTTTAACTCAATGCTGTCTCACTTGGACTTTGATGCACTTATGAGAGATGAAGACACTTTGTCCAAATAAGTTCTGATGTAGCCCACATTTAACTCACATGACTGATCAGCTGTTTCCTCTCCAGCAGCCTCCTCATCGCTCTCATGACTCTATAACGCATCTGTGATCACGCTGCACAGATCTGATATAACGTTCCTCACATGAAACAAACAGAAATGTCATATTTCCATTCTGTTTTCGGCTTGGTTTTCATAGTTTTTAGGTTTGACTGGTGCTCTTGTACTTATGTATGTTAAGCACACACGTGGTGACATGTTATCTTGTTGCAGCCATGGCAACCTTAAAAACAGAAGCCAGCGTGGAAATGCCAGAAACTGTTTATATCAGTGTTTACCAAACTTTGTAAATATGACAAAGATACTGACACAAGCCACAATAAGCCTTACCAATAAATTCTGAGAAAAGTTCATTGTTCATGTTTGGTGCGGAAATAAACGTTCCTGACCATTTCTACTGCTGTTTCTGCATCATCACATATAATCTTGACACTTTACTGAAAATATATATATAAATATATGCCACATTCAGGCAGATAAATGCAGACTGTTACATACACACTGGTCATCCCTGAAGACTTGAACCCGACCTATGCAAGTGGTAGTTTTAAAAATAATAATAATAATAATACAAGCAGGAGCCAAACTATTTTTGTGGAGAAAAAAAAAATCACAAAGAATACACTCCGTCTTGGAACCAGAACATAAACAAATGTCCATAAATCTATTTAGGAATCAAGAAAAATAAAATCTCTTTTTAAAATGCCAGAACCTTTTTTAAAGTTTTCTTCAGTAACAAACTGCTAAGTCAGCATACTTTTTAATGATGCCAGTTTGCCAAAATGTAAACAAATAAAGGCAAATATATCTCTGATGTCCAGCATAAACAAACTCATACAGAACCTGCCTGAGAATCATCACATTCTCCTCAGTTGTCTGTGCATTCATGGCTACATTTATTTTTTAACACTTTTTTTTGTTGTTGTTAATGCTATAACAGAGATAATGTAAATTCCAGTTTTTAACACTTTGTGTGAATCTTAGCTTAGCACTTTCGTGAGCAAATGCCACTTCTTTGTGTTTTCACGCTGAATGTGAGATTAAGAGCGGCCAGTGTGGAGCTGCAGTGTGAGATAAAGACTTCTCTGCATCTGGGAAACCTTCTGCTTTGCAAACAAGAGTCTCTCTCTGATATTATTTGGCTTGTCGAGCTTCAATTACAAGTCTTAGTTGACTAATCCTGTGATGCAAATGGGCACGTATTACACTTACACGCGTCCACAAACATGTGACGGCAGCCCGAACAGGGACGCCACAGCTGAGCTAAATGGATTAGCGTCTGTATGTTGGTGATCTCAACATGGAGACTGTGTGTGTGGCGTCATGCATGTGTTGTGTAAATGTTGCAAATGTACAGACATTCTTTATTCAAGCAGAAGAACATATTAGTATAAAAAAGACTGGTAACAGTAGAAGTACTGATTCATCTTCTTTGCTCAAGTAAAAGTGAAAAAGTACAGGCTCTGAAATGTATAAAATTATAAAGTTTTTGTTCCAGCTGTTCTTCTCTTCTCTTCTCTTCTCTTCTCTTCTCTTCTCTTCTCTTCTCTTCTCTTCTCTACGGTCAAGTCTCCCTCTCTGTCTGTTTCATCTTGTAATGTATTTTACGTAATTTTTCATCTTCATCATCTTTTTCGTTGTGTTCTTTTTTGTCTTTTACGTTGTTTGTCTTGTTACATCCTTCATGTCAGTTCTAGTCTTTCCATCTTGTTGACTGTCACATCATTTTTCGTCTTTTGATACAGATACAGATACAGATACAGACAACTTTATTAATCCCACCAGGGGCAATTGTTATGAACAGCTTACAACAGTAAAACACACAAATCCACACGAGGAAAGGTAAAAGGGACAAAAAACAAAACAAAAAAACAGTTAAAATAGAATACCAAGGAATACAGTGGAATCAACAATGGGAGGGTCAATAATCAATAAGATCAAATCAAATATTCCTTATGTAAAGAATAAACATAGTAAAAGAATAAGAGAAGATCTTATAAAGAATTTAAAAGACGAATGGCAGAGGGAATAAAAGACTTCAGACAGCAGTTGGTCTTACAGACTGGTGAAACATACTTGGTTACATCATTTATGTCAATTTTTGTCTCATGTCTCGTGTGTTTTGTCTTTTTCATCTTTTCGTCTCGTTTCGTTTCTTCTTTTTCGTCTTTTGTTTTCTTGTTGCATCTTTTATGTCACTTTTCATTTTGTCACGTCATTTTTATTTCCTTGTTACGTCTTTTTTGTCTTTTACATCATTTTTGCCTTCTGTCCTTCACATAAATGTAGGAGTTACTCTTCTATTTCATCTTTCATGTTTCATGTTGTCTTGTAACATCCTTTATGTCAGTTTTAGTTTTGTTATATCTTTTCCAGAATATTAAAATCTTATTACATCTTTTATGTGTTTCACATCGTTTTTTACGCCTTTTTCATCTTGTTCTCATCTTTTAGGTTGTTTGTCTTGTTGCGTCTTTTATGTCAATTTTCATCTCGTTATATCTTTTGTTTTTTACTTTTGTTTTGTTACATCTTTCACATTGTGTTCCATCTTTTTAAGTCTCTTTCAGCTTGTTATGTCATGTTTTTCATCTTATTTTGTACTGTTCATCTTGCTACTTGTTACGTCCCTTATGTCAGTTTTTGTCTTCTTATGTCTTTTATGTTACTTTTCGTCATCTTTTTCATCTTCTTATGTCCATGTTTTGTTGTTTTTGTTTTGTCTTAGACAGTTGCTTTTGTCTTTCTGTGTCTGTAAAAAAAAATTAAAAAACTCAGAAAAAAGAGTACACAAGTAAAGTACAGACACTTGAAAAATCTACTTAAGTACAGTAATTAAGTATTTGTACTTTGTTACTTCCCACCTCTCTCTCTATCTCTCTCTCTCTCTCTCTCTCTGTGTGTGCGTGCGTGTGTGTGTGTGTGTGTGTGTGTGTGTGTGTGTGTATACTGCGGGGAGCAGCGACACTGAGAAGAGCTGCTTGACTCCTGCCATGTCTTCCCGCAGGAGGCTTGGATACTGTAGTAATGAGTGTTGTGTGTTGTGTACACAACTCAGCTGTGATTGGATTCAGCAGAGAACAAACAAACCCGTTACGCTAGACTTGCGCATGCTCACACACACACACACACACACATACACACGCACACACACACGCATGTCCTTGGAGACGCAATTATTTAGAAATAAAGAAATTAAAGCATCCCTAATGTAAGTATGAAAACGGTGAACGCTCCATTAGTGCTGTGATAGGGTCTCAGCTGAGTTGAACCCTGCTTGTTGTGTTTGTTTAGTTTGTTGTGTTGTGATCTGGCCGCAACAGCGGGACCTCCATTTACCCAGGGTTCCCGGCAGGTCAGTGCATTAACGGCAAAACGCTGAACGCTGTTGGATACGAGGCCGATGGGAACAGTGAGGAGTTATTTCATGTGGAGCTCGGTGGTGAATGTGGGAGGACTTCTTGGAGTAAACACACACACACACACAAACAAACACACACACATACTCATAGACATATTGAGAAAACAACATACCGAAGACAGAAGCGCTGTTGTGACACATAAGGAGACTTCAGAGGAGCACTAATGGTGTGTATTTTAGTCTGTGTGCTTTTCATCATGTACTTTATGTCAGTGAGTCAGGCTGTCTTGCTCACTTGCTGCTGTTTAAAGAGACTTTTCGGTTTTCACTCTGAAGTTTTGATCCATCACCTCCTGCAGATGTGAGAAGCAGGGGTACAGCTGGAAGTCCCCCCCCACCCCCCGGAAACGGCTCCAAAAAACCTGCGACAGTTAAATCTTCACTCATCTTCGCACTTCCAATCTCCAAAGAAGAACTGTGACATGTCGCTGTTTGGGGATGTAACAATACAGTTACAGCTCATGGTTTGGTATGATAAATATTCACTGCTGTCCCCTAGACGTTACCTTTAAATATGACGAATTTGTTTTCCCAAACACATTTTGTGAAAATTAATTAGGAGAGTTTTTTGGGTTTTTTTGGCACAGAAGTTAAAGGGAGGTTGTGGATGTGGGGTTGGTTCAGTTTGGGGTAAGATTGAGGCTTCTGTTAGATGTTAAAAATGTTTTTTTTTTCCTTCACTGTTGACTTCTTCAACTGTTTTTTTTTCTCTCCATGACAACTGCAGCCCATGAGGATGCTAAGGCCAGTGGCTCTTTCAAGCTTTGGTACTTTTCTCTTTTAATCTGTTTTTTTTTTCCAGAAATACACTAGGCATTGAAAATGAAGCGTGAGGTATAGATTAAAGACCTTGCAGCCACGGTGTGACCAACCCAGGAGAAGAGGAGGTGAGCGGGGCAAAAGAGCCGTGCTTAATCCAGCTTGGATTTAAGGCTGCTCTGGGCTAATGTCTGGTCAAAAAAAATTTAAACACATGAAATGTGACTCAGGGACACCAAGCAACAGGAAACCAGAGACTGTACTGTGCCCACACAGAGAGACCTGCTCTACAGCATCATCGATCAACATAGATCATCCCCCAAGCTAATGCATTAATGCATGATTTAAGGCTGTCATAAACATTAACTAATGCATGTATTAATGCTGTATTTACAATTAACTTATGCATGAATTAATGTTGTAATTAACATTAACTAATGCATAAATTAATGCCACAGTTACTAACTAATGCAAGAATTAATGCCATAGTTACCATAAACTAATACATTAGTTAATGCCATACTTATTATTAACTAATACATGAATTAATACCATAGTTAACATCAACTAATACGTGAATTAATGCTGTATTTACTATTAACTTATGCATGAATTAATGTTGTTGAATTAATGTAGTAATTAACATTAATAATAATGCATAAATGAATGCCATAGTTACCAGAATTAATGTCATAGTTACCATTAATTAATGTATGCTTTAATGCCATAGTCATTAACTAATGCATTAATTAATGCTGTAGTTAACATTTACTGATGCATGAATGAGTCTATGATCAGAACTGTGTCCATAGCAACGGTCGGTTCTTCAAAACAACGGTCCGTTACACATAGCAACAGTCTGCTATACAGAAATAACAGACCTGAGAATCCTGTAATTGACTTGATCAGAATCAAGTATTTAACAAAGCCATGTAATAAAGTTGACTAACTGCTGTCTGCCGTTATCTGTAGCTAGCATAAGCTAGTTAGCTTGGCTGGCCGTGCAGCCGGCCGTCCTATTAGCTGAGTCAGTCCCGGGATGTCAGGATCCAAACAAGCCAAGAAAACCATCATGGACTGTATTCCCTGTCACACTGACACTGTCTTGGAGGCTGCGCTCTGTCCCAAACCAGGTCAAATTAAATATGTTATTAAGAAAGGTGGCATCACATTTTTTGCTGTGTTAAAATTAGTAGTCTATAGATGATTTTTTAGGAAACAGTTGCAGTATTGATTCTACAAGTCTGACTAAAACCAAACTATGGCAAACTATGAACATCCCTTATATTTTTTTTGACTCGGGCATCAAATGCTTCTGATCAACACATGGGGACATTTACTGTGCCTGCAAATAACCATCAGTGTTGCAAAAATTTTTCCACAGTTTATCTGGTTTGCATAAAGTCCAGCCAGATAAAAGCTGATGTCGGGGTTGTTTTGATGTGAGCTGTGCAAGTCTGGAAAGCAATGATTCACAGCAGTTTTCTGTTGCTGATATTTTTTTTTATTTTTTTGAGCGATAGATGAAAGATATTTTTGTGTATATTCATCTTGCAAGAGGGAGGTTATAAATAAGCGAGGAAATATTAAATAGCCTGATGTTGTCACAGGATCAGTGATTGAATGAGTTGTGGGGTAAAACTTTTAAATTCCTTTTGACGAGATTATTGCTGTAAATAGATAAGAAGATGAAAAAAAGTGTTATTTTTCAAATAATAAGAGCAGCTAATCATAAATCCATTTAATATTTCTGGCTGCCTCTGTCATGTCGCGCTGGACTGGCGTGCTCTGAACCATTAAGCACTGGGAAAACTAAGCAGGAAACAGAAAGGTGCAATCATTTGAACAATACGATGTGCTGCTCTGTTGTCTTGTGTTGTTGTGCTAAATGGAGAGCTGCTTTTACATGTTTGCTACAACAGAATCAGAGATACTTTATTGATCCCTTGGGGGAATTGGTTGCAGTTGTTAGCGAGAAGGTTCTCAGTTCGAATCCCCCAGCCAGTTTAGGGGGCTGGTTCTCCTCGAGTCCACGTGGGTTCTCTCCAGGTACTCCGTCTTCCTCCCACAGTCCAGAGACATGCAGCATAATAGGTTAACTGATAACCCTAAATTGCCCGTAGGTGCGAATGTGAGCGTGAGTGGTTGTTTGTCTCTGTGTGTCAGCCCTCTGATGAATTGGCGACTTGTCCAGGATGCACGCCGCCTCTCGCGCCTCAAAGTCAGCTGGGATAGGCTGCAGCCCCCTTGCACCCTGACAGGATAAGTGATTATGGATGGGTGGAAATTGGTTGCATTACAGTTGCTGAAATATGAACCATGTAGACATGATCAGAAAACAAAATGTGTGCATTATACTACTATATGCAGCAATTTATGGAAGAAATAGTAAATAAGATTGTATGTAAGAGTACATGTTGGCTGATATGAACAGTATAAAAGAGCTGTATGCGGTGATAAATCAGTTTTCAGCTGGGCTTCTTGTCCTCCATCTTACCTGTGCAAAACCTCAGTTCGGTCCCTCAAGCGCGGACAAACACATTTTGATCTGTGCAGCGCCTGCTAATGGCTGCCAAAAGAAAGAATTTTAGTGTACCATTTAAACACTGCAATTACACAGAATTCACAACTTGGCTTTGAAAAAGTTTGAACATTTCACAGCTGAATGCACCCTTTGTCTGCATTCTTCTCTTGTCAAACTTGAAGGGACACACAGACAGGTTTGTTGTTGCCAGTCAGAAACACAAGGATTTGTCGAAGCAACTTAAGAAAACACTCCAGATAAGCACTCCTCTCAGGAGAGCCTTGTAATTGTGTCTGAGCTAAGATAACCACATTTGTTGGGTAACCTCTGTGACACAAAATTACACTGCTGCAGACAGTACCAACAAGATGTTAACTAAACTGTTTCCACATCTCAGAACATACAAAATGGTACTGCTAGTAGCATATATCTAATAGTATGTTTTGGACATGATTTTTTATCTCCAGCAGGCACAAGATTTGGGGAGATGCAAAGCGTTGTGTGTGTCAGTGTGTGTTTGACTAACAGGTTAAGAGCTACTGTCCTGGTCAGCAGCTAATCTAACATACTACTGGACCAAACTGTATGTTTTTTGTGCACGTTTATGATTGCATGTATAATTGTGGTGATTCATAATTTTTGAAAAACCTTGTAAAAACCTATTTTAGTAAAAGCTCTGTTTTACACTGACTGCTGACTCCTCACTCCTCTTAACTGGCCGGTTGGGGCAACAAGTCATCAACAACTGCTAGGCTAAAAACAAGTCTTACAAACTAGGCCTTTGTTATAGCTCAAAAACATCCATAAAAATGTCATCTCATCTTAAACCGGAGCATCTGCAGATTCATTTCATATTATGATCCACTAAGTTTAAGTGTGATACAAGATTTAACATTTGTTAGCTTTGCCGCCATCTTTTTGCGTGGTCGCCATACTAAAGCATTCAAGGTCTGCTACTATCAAATGAGATGCAGACTCCCCCACAAAAAAAAATCTATAAATTGCGGAATTTGTAACCGATTATCATGAAATTTGATTCGTTATGAATGTGCAAAATTGAACATGACAGTGGAAACTTGTTTTTAATTTCTGTTACTGAGGGTGAGCTAATAAGCTCTATGACAAAACATTAACCTTATGAATAGCTACAACTTCCACTGCCGACATGTGGGCTCAAACAACATTTAATGTAAATAATTTAGAATTGCAGCTTTCGTGAGATTCTCTAAAAATGTAGATCTCTATATCTGTTGTATTGTTGTAAAGCTGCCTGGTTGCTTATAATGTTCTGAACGAATAATGTGTAAATGAAGTCCACAAAGGCGCACCTTTGTGTTCTGTGCTCCACTGACGGTTGAGCAAACTTTCTGTCAACGCTTTTTCCTGTAAAAGTGACATATAGCGTCACGTCTTATGTCAGCTAATAGCAGAATGCTAGCTAACAAGCTTGCTAATGTTAACAAAATGGTGGCTAACTAGCTAGTTAATGTTAATAGGATGTGAATATATGTTGGTTAAAGGTCCTCCAGCAGTGTTTTTCAACCATCTCCAGAATTTGGTTTTCTTTTGAACAGATGACAGCACATAGTATATTAAAATAAAAAAATTTAAAAAAAGTTGAAAGGTGACCAAGGTACCAAACTTGTTTAACCATATTTGGAGCACCAGATAAAAGAAGGTTAAATAGAGAAGTTTAGACTCATCGTTCCATTTATTGTTTCTTTATTAACTTATACAGTTAATAAATATTCCCAGAATGCTTGGGAAAAATACCATTCATTTAAAAGAAAAATGGGACTGTACAATACAGAAAACTAATTAGAAAACATCTAGATAGGAAAACTTACATTGTAATATACTACACAAAAAAACTTTATCCAAAACTTCATGTACCATCTGTTGCCTGGCAGAGATCTACACTGATTGACCTCTTCTAGTTTTAATATTGAATTTGATACATGTACTGTACCTAGTTTAACCAAATGTTCTCCCTGTTAGCAGAACAGTACCTGAAGGTATCATGAATGGCTTGTTAGATGCCCAGTGGAAGAGGTGATATTGTGAAAGAATTAGTGGCTTGTGTGTGATTAATTCTTTAATGAATTCTGCATAATAATCCGGGTCATACTCTGAGAAAACATTGCAAACACAGGGCTGCTGCAGTGTGGCTGCAGGTGTCACATCAGTCACATCTGCATTAACAATGAAATGAAAGCCTTGAGTTTTGATGTCAAAGTGGAATTTTCATCGGCTGCCAAGGATGTCACAATCCTCGCTCGCGTCTTTGAAATGGATTATCAAGAGGTGCTGCGGCATATTGTCACAAGGTGGCTGTCACTTTTGCCAGCTGTTGAGCGCATCCTGCACAGCTGGCCTGCTTCTCGCTCCAACTTCCTCTCCAAAGAAGGAGAACAGTGCAGTAAGGCGTTGTGGCGGCGTACCTGGTCTCCAGAGGACGGCAGGTCGCTGCTTTTATTCTGTGCACATTTTTCCACACATCAATCCAGAAGTTGGTGATGCGTCTGAATCACTCAGTAACAGTTGACTTCCACGCCAAACTGATCCGAAAGAAGCAGGATGGATTCTTTTGGAATTTTCCTAAAGCCTACTGTGAGACAGTCTTCAGTGTCAGTGTCTTTGGGCAAACAAGCAAAAACAGAATGTCAGTGCATGAAGCAACTTACAGATTCCCTTCATGCAACAAAAGTCAATCCAAACACACAAAGAGAGACAAACAGATATGGGTGCAGGTATTTTAGGAGATTTGTTGGCAGAATATAGCAGAAAAAGGAAATACTATTTATAAATATGTTCAATAAGTAATGGTTAAATTCCACTAGGGCGCGGCTGCGTCGTGTTTCCGCTGTGTCATGTCAGCTGGAGCTGATCGCAGCCATTACTACACAATGCTTGTGATTCCACCAGCGTTGCTTTGGTGCGTCCCAGAAGCGGCTCTCCACTCTGCCTTCAAATACGCGCCGAGTCTATTTATGATGGATGTCGCGTCAAGTAGCACAGAGCAGATCGAACGGCCAGGAAATCAAACACAGAAAAGGCAGGGAGAATCCGGTTAATTTTCAAAATAAAAGACCCCCATGCAGACTTAACCACATAGCCTGCTTATCCACGGTAGGAGCACAAAGACCAAGGAAAGAGGACCTAATCAACAAAATCTGAGCACGTAAACAATCAGGTGGGCAAAACGCTTTGCTCCTGAAAGGCTTCTGAAACGCTGCTGGTGGGGCTTGCAGCAGTGCGGAGGACAGATCAGAACCGTGGCGCAGACATGGAAATGAAAAACCACGGCTTTGTTAACATTTGAATTTTCATTTATCACTATTGTAGGTCTAAAGATTTAGGCTAAAAACATGGTGTAAATGATGTCAAATGTCAAGGCTTTAGGAGACTCAGATGAGTAGTATGGAGGCATTCTATGCTTTTTTGTGTTGTTTTTTTTTATGTTTGAAAACTGGTCACCATTCACCATAGTAGGTAACGACTGAATTTTCATTTTTGGGTGAACTATCTCTTTAAGACTTGAGGGATCTGTTAATTTACAGTACATTATAAGCTTGGACTTCACCTCAAACACTTGAGATTTGACTTGGACTTGCAAAACATGACTTGTGAGCGTCTCTGGTTGTCACAGGACAACGTCCCCGGGGTCAGATGTGAACCTCATCAGTTGGCTCTCGCACGCCAAAAGTTCAAAGCTGGCTGAAAATTCACTTCGTGCTGTACCTGAACGCAGCTTCGGGAGCTTCATCTGTGATTGAGACTGTTTGTCAAAGTAAAAACCAATCCACTGAGCAACTCTCTGACTCGCTGTTTTTCTCCAGAGAAACTCAATTCCAGGTATTACCTTTGCCTCTTTTTCTCCTCCGCACTAAAACTGGGATGTATCTGCCCATAATCAAGCGTTATTATGTGACTTTGTTCCAACATTCACAGCAAACTACAGAATAATACACTGGATCGATACACTTCTTGATTACAAATTTCTCCCGGGAACTGTGCTCAATATATATTGTTAAATTGATCGTTAACGTCACGCTAGT
>JAJHUR010137899.1:0-20634 GCA_027495735.1 Lutjanus campechanus
TCTCTGACCGGTCTGAAGTTTGTCTCAGTGTCTCTGACCGGTCTGGAGTTTGTCTCGGTGTCTCTGACCGGTCTGGAGTTTGTCTCGGTGTCTCTGACCGGTCTGCAGTTTGTCTCAGTGTCTCTGGAGTTTGTCTCAGTGTCTCTGACCGGTCTGGAGTTTGTCTCAGTGTCTCTGACCGGTCTGCAGTTTGTCTCAGTGTCTCTGGAGTTTGTCTCAGTGTCTCTGACCGGTCTGCAGTTTGTCTCAGTGTCTCTGGAGTTTGTCTCAGTGTCTCTGACCGGTCTGGAGTTTGTCTCAGTGTCTCTGTGAGCTCAGTCTTCTTCTCTCATTTCCTGTTGTAGCTTTTTGTCCCACTTTTCTTTCACACCACAGTTATTGTCCTGCACAGGCTTCAGTACAGGAGCTGCTCCTTTCTTAGCCGTCTAAAATATGTCTTTTTTTTTTCTGCTGACCCCGTCCACTTTGTCTCCGTGCTGGGACTCTAGAGGGAGCTGTCAATCAAATGTGATCTGCCACGCCCACAAAGTCAGGAGAAAAGGTCTAGACATTAATATGAGCAGTTTTTGAAATGTTCTGAACGTTTATTTGTTCTCTTTACAAGTTTTTGTGGCTGCTGAATGAGAAATTAAACTTTTATATCATATTTTTATAATTTAAAGCCATTTCCAGGAGCAGTACCTCATCATCCAGGACTCTTTTTAGTCCTGGGGGGGCTGTTCCATCCAGGCTGATAAATAAGTCTGAGCTTAAGTGAGAAAGCCTGTTTGTGTTTTTTGTCTTCATGTGTCTTCATGTGTCTTCATGTGTCTTCATGTGTCAGGTTAGTTCAGTAGCATCAGTTACCATGGTTACTGAGCCGGGATTTCAATCAGCCACAGTCATGAAACAGATCTCACACTTAAATTATCCAAACTTATCAATATAAGGTGAAACTACTGCAACAGTCATGGACGTTCAGCGAGACCAAAGTCTCCTCAGAGGTTCACCAGAGAGTCAAAGGGGAGGAAGTGACATCACTCCATCAAATGTTTCACACACTGATCTCACTCAGTGACCGACACATGCTGAGGACATCATGATCTCTGATCCTGCAGCCACAATAAACACACAAATCCACCAAGAAATGAGAGAAAAAGGTTCTCCTGAGAACTCAGAACCTACCTGAGAACCATCCTGGTTCTCAGGTTTCTTCACTATCACAGTGATCATCAGCTCGTTCACACGATGGAGACTATTTGACTAAACTGATGGTTTTATTTCTTCTGTCGTCATGTTGGTGTTGGCATGTTTCCATCAGTAATCAGTAATCAGATTACCAACAACATTGTTGACTTTATCCACTTTCCCACAAAAGACAAACGGAGGTGAGAACAGCTGTGTGACGGGTTCTAATGAAGCTTCTACAGAGAGTTTCTGATGCAGTTTGAGTTTAGTTTAAAATAATTCAGCTTTGGTTTGAAGTTTCTGGATTACATGACGTGCAGCAGTGACGCCTGAATTCTTATCAGACATCATTTAAGTCACACTGTCCTCGACGAAGATTTGTCCTGTCCTTTCAGATTTGACCATACTGTGCAAACATTCAATACGTCTTTTCTAAAAATATTTTTACAGTGCAGAGTGCCACTGAATTCTAATATGAGCCAACATGAATATATTTTACCAGGTAGACTCGGGTTTTAAAGCCCTTATGACGTGTAAACATCAGATTTTCTCTGAAGTGTCTGTCCTCCTGTAGTTCACTTATAAAATCAGTGGACCTGCGCAGCTTCTCTTCGCTGTCCAGCATCACATTCAAACATGAATTAAGGATTTAGAAACTGTCGGCCTAATAAATTGAATGATGGCTCAAAATTAAAAAGCAAACTTCTAAAACAGCTCTTGCTCACTGAGATCTTGGATGGATTCTTGAGATTCTTTCCTCAGTGACGTCCACATTTCACCACAGCCAACTGCTGAATGTAAATCCATCACATGCTGCCACCTCTGTCAGAATCTCACCAAGGAGAGTTTTGGATAAAGTATGAATCCAGTGTTCTTGTTCATCCTTTAGTTTTGTCTGAGATTATGTTTTTGTTTTTTTGAAGTATTTCCATGTGACGATGGTGTCAGAAATTAGTCTCATTTACACAGAAGAGCCACAAGTAACTGTTTTATCTGAATTAATGTTCAGAAGTATTTGAATTAATGCTGCTCTGTGCTTAATCAATAAATTAAAGTGATCGGTGCGCTCGCACACAGCTGTTGAAATGGTTTTGAGAAAGAAAACATGGTCCACATATTTTCTAAATACACTGCTCAAAGAGTACAGCAACCTATCAGTCAAGCCTCTGGGATATTGATCTGGTCAGTTAAGTATCAGAGGGGGTTGTTAATCAGTTTCAGCTGCTTTGTTGTTAATGAAATAAACAACAGGGGCACTAGAGGGGCAACAATGAGACGACCCCCAGAACAGGAAATGGTTTTCCAGGTTGAGGCCACTGGTGTTTTTTCCCTCCTCGTCTCTTCTGGCTGATTTTTTACTGACTGACTTTTTACTGCTGTAGTTTTTCGTTTGGCCCAGATCAATATCTCTATTGATAGCATGTTGTGGTACCTGGATGCTACAGAGGTTTCACAAGTAGTCCAGCTCCTCCAGGTTGCCCAGCACAGTCTCAAGAACATGGAGGAGATTCCAGGAAACAGTTAGTTCAGTCTAATATGCCGAATTGAACTCATCTACATGACAGAGTTTCTCATGAGGACAGAAAACACTAAGCATGTGCAGTAGAGCTGCATCAATTTAGTAATTGATCAGTTATTTCAGTCATGTTTCAGAAACAAAATGCCAAACACTGTTAGCCCCGGTAGCCTAACATTCAATCTCAGAACCCATCGACTATTATCCAGAGACGTATTCACCTCTGGGGGCAAAGGCCCATGTTTCAGAGCTTCTGGAACCACTACGTTCCACCTCTTTTTACACCTCAGGCCGTTTACCTGCATGCAACTAAAGCCAGTTTAAATGTAACTGGTCAACACTGTAAATGGAAATCGGAGCACTACACATACCAAAACATTGTCTCTTGCCAACATATGCAGCATTCAGGCAGATATCTGTTTAAAGAGATCACCTAGTGCTTCAGGTGGGTCACTGCAAGATGATATTATGAACAATGATATTATGGAAATATCTAAAGAAATTCTAAAAAAGAAATGATCAAGGATGGGTTGAGATAAACTGCCACAAACTGAAGAAAGAACCCAAAAATAGTTAACGTCCTCCATTGTTTTCTTGTGTTCCTTTGTTGACTGTGTCGACTTACATATGATGTCATGCAGCTTACGCGATTGATGTGGCCATCCAGGAACAACGCTGCCTAAATTTAAGAGTACTGAAACGCAAACCAGATCTTTAGATACATGTCAGTACGGGTTTCAGGGGTACTACACCCGCGTTTGGTGGAAATGTAGCAAAATAATCTGTTGGTTAATTTGACAAATTCTTCCAAAGTCCAAAGAAACTATTCCAAATGGTTGTTGTTTTTTTTTGTCTGACTAAAAACTCTTCAGCTTCCAGCGGTCAAACAGAAAAGCAGCTTTTGATCATCAGTTGATTTTTACATTTCACACTTTTCTGTCGATGGACCAGAAATCACAGCAACACACGAAGGATTTACGTTTTCTTTCCTTCTTTTCATTCGTCAGTGTCTTCCGATACGACTCATGCTACCATGGCAACAATCTCACCGTCAGTTACCAGCAGTCGAGATGCGTCTACACACGCTGTATCCATGACAACTGATCAAATCAGCAGCTCGACCAGTTCAACCACCAGGAGAGAAACCAGTCACACCAGCGACCACACGACAACACATGGATCCACAGTCAGCGGGCCCACTATCGCCAGCGACCACACGACAGCACATGGATCCACAACCAGCAAGTCCACTATCACCAGCGACCACACGACAGCACGTGGATCCACAATCAGCGGGCCCACTATCGCCAGCGACCACACGACAGCACGTGGATCCACAACCAGCGGGCCCACTATCGCCAGCGACCACACGACAGCACGTGGATCCACAGTCAGCGGGCCCACTATCGCCAGCGACCACACGACAGCACGTGGATCCACAATCAGCAAGTCCACCAACACCAGTAACCACACAACGAAAACTCCGGCAGCCAGCAGCTCGACTCCTGCCCTGCCACCAACTAGCGGCGGTGTTCCTGGATGGGGAATTGCACTGCTGGTCTTGGCTGCTCTGGTTCTGCTGCTGCTGATCTTGCTGTTGATCGGACTGGTGAGTCTTTGAACCCAGAACCCCCTGATGTTCTCTTTTTCTCTGTGATGTTCAGATGGAGATCAGTCTCGTGACTGTGAGTTCAGTACACATCTAACTTTTTTCCAATCAAGTTTAGATGCAACCTCGTCCACTTCCTTTTTTTCTCTCCTTGTGACTGGTTTAAACGACATAAAGATGGATACTTCTTCCCACTGTACAAAACTGAAGCCAAAATATCCTGAACACAAGTGCTGCCATCTTGTACTGGTGATGTCATCTGTAGGTTGGGGCAGCTGGGGTTGAGCCATACTTTTGAGTTCCAACCCACCCCACAGGTGGCCGACTCGATGGCGAGCAGAGCAGAGATGCTTTGGCTTCACTTTTGGGCAGCTGTCATGTCGTCCATTTCTATGTAAATTCGATGTTTAAAACAAACAAACAAACGGTGCTGATGGAGCAGATTGTGAGCTGTAGTCTCTCAGGTAAACACATGGACACCTACAGTTGTAGCAGTCCCTTCTGCTCAGCTAGTTGCTTCTCAAGATCACTCTCACTGCAGAGCTGCTCTTTGCCAGAGGTTTGCATGAAGGGCTGCCATTACACACACACACCAAGTTTGGAAAAAAAGATACTGTAGGTGCAGCCAGGAACACCTGGTTTCAACAGTGACAGTGCCATCTTTCTGGTGAATCTCCTCACCAAGGAAGATGGCAACTGCAGGGTCCAGGCAGGGCAAGAAGAGCAGCAGCAGGCCAGGCAAACTATATCTCACAAACCGCCGGATCAGCAATTGAGTTGCGCTGTAAAAGTTGACTAAACTGTTAGTCGATTACACATGCAAACTGCAAACTGCAATGTCTTACAGCTAATAAAGTCAGTGTTTTTCCTCTACAGCTGACGTGGTGTTGCTGCTTTAGGGGGCGCTACAAAGGCTTCAGTCCCTACGACCATCTGACCCACAGTGACGACATCCCTCTGTATACGACGCACAGCCACTTCGCAGGCCCCAATGGGAAACCATACGTAAGTCAACATGTCTAAATACGCACATCTGTGAGAACATTAAGATACTAATGTCCTCACAAGGACACGCAACAACTTGAATGTCCTCAAGAGCTAATATCCACACACTGGTGCGTCCAGATGTGTTCTTGACAGATCACTGTCAGACACCGGCTCTGGCTGCTCGGTGACGTACTGCGACTTGTTTTGGGTTCGTACTTTTCAATCATGGGCAGAAACCTTCTCATATTAAAGAGGACACTAAAATATGTTTCTGACGACAGTGGAGGCAAGAAACAGGTAACACAATAACAGAATATTGATTCAGGTTTGATCAGCACTGTCTTGTTTGACCGAGCTTCACGCGCCTGGTGCGAATTCAGATTCAGCAACCAGTCCGTCAACTTATCAATCCTGCTCTCAATAGAAAATAGGATCTGTTGACTTGAAAACCATCACCTGATCCAGTCCGTTTGCTCCATAAGACAAACTGATATGTCCTCACAAATAGGACAATGGTCTGCTGGGAGATGGTCTGACCCATAACACATAAACCCAACAGTCTTCACCAGGACAAGGTGGTCTGTCAGGAGGTGCAGCTCACTGAAGAACACTGAGGTTGTGTTTACGACTTCTTCTTGATCCTTTGACTTCAGCAAGAACCTTCTTCATGTTTTTTTTTAGTCTTGACTGGTGTCCTTTTTTATGCTGTGGGTCAGGGGCTGTTTGGGGGTTGCATCTGTGTGGATGATGAAAACAGGATCTCCAAGTTGATCAAAAAGGCTGGCTCTGATTGGCCTTCGCCCAGACTCACCTCAGGTCACTTCAGAGAAGAGAACAAGGACCAAACTAAAAACGGTTCTGTTTATTGAGTTGAGTGTTGAGTGAACATTTTTAGTTGTGGCCTTAATCCACAGCTGTAAATCATGCCTCAAATGGCTTTTTAGTGTTATTTATTTCTTGTGTACTATGAATGTAACGTCCATGTTTGAGTTGATTTGGCAGCAAATGAGTTTCCTGGCTGGGGATTAATAAATCTTTGTGATCTAACCTAATCTAATCACAAGAACAGTGGTCTGTCAGGAACTGGACTTTATAAAGACATATCACAACCCAAAATGTTCCCCAAAGGACACTGGTCTGTCGGAACCTAATCCTTAGAAAGACACATCACAACACAAATGTCCTAACAAGACCAGTGGTCCTTATGGGACAGCGGTCTGTCAGGAGCTGGTCTGTTTAAGGACACATCACAAGCCCAAATGTCCTCACAAGACCAGTGGTCCTCAAAAGACGAGTGGTCTGTCAGGAGCTGGTCCTCACTTACACACTCTCTCACACACACACGCACAAAGGACAGAGTGTGTGTCGGTTGTGTCTTTGTGTGCTGTAATGTGACACCTGGGAAAGAGTCTCTCTCCTGCAGCAGAACAGAGTTCATCCATTTACATTAATGCAGTCAGACTGTTCTGGTCTGTTCTGATAGAACCAGCAGAATAAACTGGAGATCCACGTTAGCTGCAGGAACACGTGAAGCACTGACAGTTTGTTTATTACATCAGCTTTAACAGGGACCAAAGACAGAACACTGGACATCTGCAGGAGAACCGAGGTCAGCGTTTGTTGCAGAGCAGCGTTAGATTTCTCACGTGTCCCGTAAACGACGTGACGAATGTGAAATCTGAATGGGTGTGTGTTGGCTCAGACAGGTCGCTGTAATAGTTATTCAGTTGTTTGTATTTTAATGAGTCACAGTCAACATTTACCCAGGGAACGTTGATAAATAACGGTAACACCTACCTGTAGTCTGATTGTCACTATGACGACAAAAAAATGGACAAATAAAAGCTGTCAGTGGGTGGGAGTCTCAGAGTTTGTTGACGTTGGTGGTAAAAATAGCACTATAGCTTTTGTTATTAGCGCATAATGTACAAGATAAGTGAGGCCTATTTATACACTGGTAAATCATTAGTGTCAGTCACAGCGTGGTAACTGTTAATAACCTCTTTTACACAAAGTTATCTTAGTGACCCGGTATTATTTTGACAAATTTGGCCATGACGATATGATTCACGATTAGTGGAAATGATCATTTTTACATCATAATATTCACTGACAAAAAAACAAAACAAAAATGTGATGAAATCTATCACATGCATGTTTTCTCACAGCTGGAGAACAGCTCATCTGCAGCACTTATAGAACTTCATCATGTACTGTTTTATCACATTTGTCCTACACTGTAAAACCAGATTAATTATTTGTAATAAGTACTGAAAACGTACATTTGTTTCGAGGTTCTAACTTAAAAATGTTGAGTCCCAGTAGAACTTTCTTTCTTGTGTGTTTATTAAACACACAAGAAATAATATAAGGTCCATAAACACAAACATTTTAAGATGTTTTAAAAAATATATTTTATTTTACAACTGTGGCAAATGATTGCCTCACTTTTGTTGAGTACTGTTAACTTATTCAGCTTTACAGTGTATCAAAAAACTGCAGCTTTGATAATTCGACTAAATGACCCTTCACTAAGCCCCGCCTCCAACAGCAACTGTCCAATCATAGCTGAGCAACTGTAACCAGGTCTGTCAATCTTTCTATTTCTCTGCATGTTGAGGGTGAGCAGGA
Source organism: Lutjanus campechanus (assembly GCA_027495735.1). Classification (NCBI taxonomy): domain Eukaryota; kingdom Metazoa; phylum Chordata; class Actinopteri; order Lutjaniformes; family Lutjanidae; genus Lutjanus; species Lutjanus campechanus. The sequence goes on from JAJHUR010137899.1 coordinate 7,911, forward strand.
GGCTCAGAGAGGAGAGATACTCTGTGTTTCATGACGTCTTTTTTTGTCGCCTCTCAAAAACATGAAACACAAGAGCACACGTGGTGAACGGATTAAACTCTGTCTTCATCTGCTCTAATAGAAGCTGCAAAGGTTTGCATGTCTGGCTAACTAATGCTAGCTTACTAGCTGCAATAACTTTACCTCCAGACAAACTTGTTAGATCCACTGCATCTGCATTTCAGGGTTTGAGGAGGAGGATGTGGGCTGATGAAGAATCAAAGTGGGTCGATGATGATGCATCTCTCTCTGTCTCACTGTCTCAGGTCTGAGCCGGGTTAGCTTAGCTCTTATCCCGGCTCTCTTCCTGGTCTGGCTGGGTGACCCGTCTCGAGGTCCGCTGCACTAATCGAGTCCCTGTGCTTCCTTTTCCCACGTTAATGAGAGTATTTCTGTCATCTATCATGTAGATATACCTGCTGTGTTTCACCATCTGACCAGTGTCTGCTGAGATGTAAGCTAGCTTTAGCCTCAGTCTGTTAGCATTAATGTTACATCATGTATGCAGCTGTTAGCTAACTTTACATAAACACTTTCACAGGGTTCTTGTTTTAAAGATGGAAAAATTGAAAAGGACTTTTCAGCCGAGTCGATGAGTGAGCAGAGTGACTGAAAGACCTCGAGTTTCACCAGTTACCCCAGTTTCAATGTTATATCTGCCACCATTATCACTGTAAACTGCATAAAGCAAGACTGGGAACTTTGGTAGGCTTAGCAACGGTAACTAAGGAGGGCGGGGCTTAGGGTGGGCAAACACACACTGATGCTGCCTACCAACTAAGGCCGTCGTGATTCGCTGCTACTGACAATAACCGTTAAATATGATGTTAATGATAATATCATGTTGTACAGTTCTGGTTCCAGACTCTCTCCACCTCACTACACTCGTATTTTGAGTGGAATTCATTTTCCTAAATGTATAATAAACAAAGGTAAAGATGATTGTGACTGACTGCATGTTTTATCTTTTTTAAATAATCTTTTCATTATTTTTTTTAGGTGTAATATAGAGGTAATAACAAAAAAGGGCATTAAATTCAGTGTAATGTGATTCAACATGTCAGAGTAGATTTTAAAGCATGTTATGGTTCTGGTCTCGAGGCTCATCCCATCATTCATCTCTTTCAGGAAGAAATGGAGAAACCGACGAAGAACCGGACGGGGATGTACACAGTCAACCAATAACGAAGCTCCGTGACTCATCAGCTGACAGACAGGACGACCAACACGTGACAATCAGAGATTCTTTACATAAAACACTCACTTTACTTTGTTTGTCTATAATCCTGATTTTAAATGAATATCTGACATTTTTATTTTTAATTTCATTCATTTTTATTTATTGCCCATAAAGCACTGTCGAGCTCCGTTTTTAAAAAGCTACTAATGATGAAAATAATCAAAAATAAACAGCTCTTTAAAAAAAACAACACATTTTTATGTTAAAATAAACCGTTTAAAATCAGTTATATTTCTTTGATTTTAACTGATAAATTGCATTATATTATATTTATCGCTTTTATAATATAAAATATTGCCCCTATTTGAGCTGAATGATTTTGAAGAAATATCTAATTGCAATTATTTTGACCAATATTCAAATATGATTTGTGATATAAGAGGAATCATTAATCTCATTTTTATTGAAAAACATTAAAACAATTACGTTGTTTTATTTTTTGCTTGTTATTTTCTGCACTGAACAAATGAATGATGTGTTGGCCAGGACGCCTCCGCAGTGCCACAATATTTAAATATATTAATGTTTAAAATGGTATTTTGACACATATTTAGCCTTTAACAAATATTGTGCATCCTGCGATTTGAAAATTTCAGGAGACCAAATTGCGGTTTTGATAAAATTTCGATGAATTGTGCAGCCTTAGCTGCTGTTATTACAGTTTTTATTGTATCCTGGGATAATTATACCAACTACATTATTCTTTTTTATTCAATTTTTAATCACTAAACATCATATTTGATTTAACAGTTAATGTTGTGACTATGATTGTGTTGTTTGTTTTTAAAGTATTTTGAGATCACTGCTGTAACCAACAGTAATTTTCATTATTATCATATTTCCATTTATTGACTTGAAAAAAAAAGTTATTATATAAATATGAAACCACAGTCACTCTTTACTATGCTGCCAATATACTTTTAATATTTTTTTCTTTTGAATTTGTTGATATTGTCACTACATCACTGTACTGTTTGTATTTTAGAGTTGCAATAATTATACCTATTCAGTTCTTTAAAAACACATTTCATATTATATTCATATTGCAGTTTATTGTCTCTATTAACATCACAGCTAAAACACATTTTATTTACATTATTGTTCTGCTGTAACTGCCACTGATATTCAATCAATTTTATTTATGAAGTATTTTCTGTTATACTGTTCGTCTCAAACACTTGTCTGATATAAAATGATTTAATATAACATATATTCATTCTTATTATATTACCAATATTGGTATATTTATTGTGATATTATCATATTACTTATTTAACAGACATTTTAAAATAAAAATTTTGAACTAATCGTTAAATATTTTAATTCTTAAAAACCCACTAACGTTATGTTTGATGATTGTTGTTTTTATTATTATTTTTGATTTTGTACAGTGTTCATATTGGCGCTGCCGCTGGTGTTAATAATCATATTTCAGTTTGGCAGCCGCGTCAGTGTCCCAGTTTTATTTTACATTGTTTCACAGTTCCTGTGTGAAAGTGGATCCTCGCTGCTGCAGCGTCTGCGAGACGTTTTCAGCTTCGTCACAAAGAGCGTCGACAAAGACAGAAAGAGAAGACGAGGCGTGGAGCGAGCGAGCGAGCGGCGGACGAGTCTGTGAATGTTTGATAAGAGTGATGGAGCTGATATCAACATAAAGACTCTGGGCTCGGCTCAATGACTCAAACTACACAAACGTTCCACAGGTTCCACAGGTTCCACTGACGTTTTAACTGTTCAGATGCATTTTTATGTTCACTTCCTTTATGTGAATAAATAAACACAGAACTTGAGGATTTTCCATTCAGTCTTTTCTATTATTTTTAACATCTCTGAGTGAGTCGAGCCGGTTGTGAGCTCAGGCTGCGTGAAATATTGATTATATTTGTTATATCTCAGTATGAATTGATGAACCATCTTCTCTTATTGTAGTTTTCAGCGTTTCCACTGGTCGCTGCTGAGGGGCAGTTAAAGTGTGAAGATTAGGGCTGAATGATTAAAAAATATTCATCTAATTGTGACTATTTTGACTAGTTTTGCAATATTACAGGTAATGATACTTTTTATCATTATTATTCTTATTTTGATTGAAAAACGTGTTAAAATGAGAATCTGATGTGTAGGACAGGACGTCTCTGTTTCAACACATTTAAGCTTTTTGACACTCATTTCATCTTTAAAGGGACAGTTCACTCAAAAATGTAAATTCAGTCATTATCTCCTCACCCTCATTCTGACTGAGGGTCGGGTTTGTTTTGTTAGTCCATAAAATGCCTCCATACTGCTCATCTGCTGTAATCAAAGTCTCCTAAAGCCCCAACATGCCGTTTACACACCGTCACAACACACACACACAGTTCAGACAGTGTGCACGTGAACGTGGCTCCAAGCTGAAGATCTACAGTGAAGATTCAGGATAAAAACATGGAATAAGTAACATTTTTTAATCAGTTTAATCAATCAAAATTTAGGAGACTTGGATTACAGCAGACGAGCAGCATGGAGGCTTTTCATGTTTTTATTCTGTTGTTTCTGGTCACCATTCACTTCTAAAATAAAAACAATAAACATGACCTTCAATCAACACGAGGATGAGTAGATAACGACTGAATTTTCGTTTCTGGGTGAACTATCCCTTTAACAAATATTGCAGTTTTGATGAGTTGTGCAGCTCCGGAGTAGATCAGCTCAGATCAGTCTGATCGTTAAGTTAAGGCTGCGTGTTGTGTTTGCTGCCACAGAAAAGAAGTAAAGAAGTTTATGAAACGTTACTGCAGCGTCTCCCTGAACTCTTCACAGCAGAGGTCGTGTCCATGAAAAGCTGGTTAACAGTTTCAAGTCACTGATTTTATTTTTATTTTTTTGCCATGGCAGGAAAAAAATAATCCTGCAGCCTCCCGCTCCAACAAGTATCTGTTCGACCTCCGGTGTCAGGCTGTTCTTTAGCCTAAATCGTAGCAGCTAACTAGCTAACAAACCCCTCTGAGCTCCGTCACACAGGTTACCAACAACACTACTTTAAAATAGTTTGTTCATCGCTGTGTGAACCAATCAGGAGACTTCCTACTTGTATTTAAAGTATTATTATTTAAAGTAGCCTCTAGTGTTAAATGAAAGCTAAAAGACAGGAAATTGAATTGACAAAAATTTTTTAAAAAGGTGTGCTGCATCAGCTCAGTTTTTGGGCGTGTACCTTGATTGACAGGTGCCTCAGCCAGTCACAGCCAGCTGTGAAGGTTGCCGTTTGCTCCTCCCACTCCGACCTGCTGTGATGTTGAATGATGCTTAAACATCGTCTCCTCAGAAACCTGTGAAAACAGACCGAGACAGACGCCGTTCGGTAAACTGTACAGAGAGGCGGGGCTTCATGATGACGAACAGAACTGCGAGGAAATCACCTGACAGGTGATCAATCACAACTGAAGTGTGATTCAGGTGTGTGTTTGTTAACGAAGGGAACATCAATCAGTGTTTGACAGGCGTCAGGGCTCGGCTGTTGACTTTTTGATTTCACTGCTTTCACCTGAGGCCTGTGGGGGGGCGGGGCTTCAGGTCAACGGAATACTTTAGTATCAGCTGTTTTCTTTTCTTTAAAAAACTTAATTAATAAGACCTTTTTAATGACTGAAAAGTTCATCTCATACTGATCAGTTTGACAGGAAATCCTACACTTATCAATTATCTAGCTGCAATCATTTATTCATCACTACGTGAATTTCAGAGCTGCGACAATTAATCGATTATTAAATTAACCACCAATTATTTTGATAAACAATTAATTAGTTTGAGCCAAAACTCTCTGATTTCAGCTTCTTAAATGTGAATATTTTCTGGTTTCTTTAATCCTCTCTGACAGTAAACTGAAGATCTTTGAGTTGTGGACAAAACGAGACATTTGAGGACTTTGATCAACATTTTCTGACATTATGGACCAAACACCGAACTGATCGATAAAGGAAATAATTGTTATTGTAAAAACAATAACTGGTTCAGGAAAGACTTAAGTCTCGGCTCTTTTTAATATTTCATTAATGATTAATTTCCCGTCCTGAACGCAGCTCTGACTCACGCTGTTGTCTCACACACACACACACACACACAAACCTTCAGGATGAAGTTTGAGGCTCTGTTATGTAATTTTATCATTTTTAAATGATATCATCTGAAATCAGAAAACTCTGCAGAGGAAACTGCTGCATCAAAAGAATTATTGAAATCTATCAACATTTAAGATTTCCCCCCCGTTAATATTATTATAACCTGAAGTTTCACACTGGGACCAGAAGAGTTTGATGATAGAAACTCTGACTGACGGTTTCTCATTCTGTTAATTCTCCTTCATCCTCCTTCAAACTACGATTTTAGTTTTTAGGCACAGATTTTAGTTTTTTAGGCTCTATTGTTTATTTTCTAGACTATATTTTATTTTTTAGTCTACAAATATATTTATTTTAGGCCATTTTACTTTTTTCTAGAATTTATTTTTAGGCTACAGATTTACTTTTTTATAATATTTGGTTATAGATTTATTTTTAGGCAACAGATTTTATTTTCTTTTGTATGTGATAGATTATATTTTTAGGTTACAGTTTTTATTCAGAATATAAACATGGGTTTTAATTGATCCCTCGGGTCTGTTCTGTTTTTTATTAAATGTATTATTTCTACACATTTGACCGTTGAGCGCTCGTCCATCCTGAGGTGCAGCGAGGAGCCACTTCATGGATTTAATCTACATGAAGTCATAAAGTTGAGTGTGTTGGAGGGACGTACCTCCACCTCCTGCAGAAACATCAGCCGTGACTCAGCTGCTTCAGTTTGGACCCAAACTGACGTCACTGCTGATTCTTCTCATGTTGGCTGAAGGTGTGAAGCTTCTTCAGTCTGCAGAGAATAAAACAAGTTCACAAACAACAGAATTAATACGTCTGAAATGTGTCTGAACATTTCCATCATTTATAACAAGTTTCCCCTCATTTAAAAAAAAAGTTAAAGTTTCTTTAAAATACTGAGCAGCTCACGATGGCTGTGATTAAATGTCCTGCTCCATAAACTCACATTTCATCATTAATTGTACTAATTTTTCTTATTTACGCTTGAAATCAGAAAATAAAGGAAAACGGGAAGAATAGAAAAATGTAACTCATCTTATTTATTATTGACTGAAGTAACACTGGCCTCTGGCTCATTGTGACAGCATCATAATCTTTACAAACGATTAATGGAGACAATAATCAGCAGATAATTCAAAATTAAAATAATCATTAGTTAATAGTTTTAAAAAATCCTACGTTTACATTAACGACTGAGTCACAATCATCCAATGAGATCAGATATAAAAGTACAACAGTCATAAAGTACATTTTACTGCCCTGAGTACTTTTACTTTAATACTTTAACTACATTTCTCTGATTATACTCACATACTTTTACTACAGAGTACTTTCAGTGTGGTAACTTTAACTTGAATACTTCCTCACTGCTGAACCAGCTCAGCATCCGTCAGCTCATAAAAACCTGAAGTGTTTAAAACCTGGTCTGTGCTGCCTCCTGCTGGTAAACACGTTTGGTAAAACATGTCCACATGGACTCGACGGCTGATTTTCATTCAGTAACTTTGTCTCCTCGTCTCCTCCAGGTGCATTTAAGCAGGTGGAAGATCATCAGGGAGGAGGGGAAAAAAAAAACTTGTGGGTCGACGGAGGTGAGAGGATCATCACATCACGTCCGTCACATTCTTACAAACTCGATATCTCAAATAATACCTTGAGGGAATTTCTTTAGACTGGGGTCAAAATATAGTTTTTTGATAAAACAAAAGAGCACAGACGAGAATGATGGAAGAAAAGAGCTTGAACAGATAAACCCAGGTGAGTCAAAACAAGCTGAATTTAAAATAGAAGAAGCACTAAAATCTCATTTTAAAAAATTAGGTAGGCCTATGTCTTATTTTTACATTGTAGTAATAATGTCTGGTATGACAGAGTCACTAATTATTTTCCATTCAATTGTTTATGTAAATTAATAACAAATTACCAATTTAGAATAATTTTTTATCATAATTTTCACTAAAGCTACAACAATTAATCACCAAATACATAACCAACTATTCTGATAATCAACTCATTGTTTTGAGTCTTTTTTAGGAGAAAAGAAGTCAAAATTCTGATTTCAGATATTTTTAGATTTATTTTTCAATGGACAAGATTTTGACAGGATTAATTAAACAATTAATAGTTTGGAGACATTTTTCAGAAAGAAAAATGTCAAAATTCTCCGATTTCAGCTTTTTAAATGTGAATATTTATTTACTCATCTCTAACCGTAAACTGAAGATCTTTGAGCTGACATTTGAGGACATCATCTTGGACTTTGATCAACTTTTTGACATTTCATGGACCAAACAAGTGATCGATTAATGGAGGAAATGACAGGCAGATTAATTGATACAGAAAACAATTGTTACAGGAAGGATCTGAAAAATAGGTGCAAACATATTCTCAGACTTTCACTTCATGTTATGTTACTTTAATTCCATATTTTCAAACTTTTGTTGCACATATTCTGACTTCCACTCCAATTTCTCAGATTTTATTCCACATTCTAAGACTTTAAGTCCATATTGTCAGACTTTCACTCCATGTTCTTTATCAGCGTCCATATCATCCATTTAATCACCTTGCATATAATACAAGAGAGTAAACTAGTTTCATTTAGCTGGTGTAGGAAAGCACTACAAAATATAACAGCCATATTTAAACAGTTACGAGCCTAAAATATGTTATTTTGACATTTGATTCCTGGTGGCAAAATTGTACTTAACAGTGGATTAATCTGACTTTGAATGTTTGTATGTTGTGTGGCGTTTTTCGACGCCACAAGAACAAAACAGGTTACAAACAAATAAATACCTTTCAGGTGCACGGTCACCTGTTTCTTCCAACTAGATTAGATTAAATGAACCGGACGAACTTCATTACAAGTTAAAACTTACAATTCACAAACAAGTGACTCGTGAAAGATGGACTCATATCTTTCCTTTAGTTAAAGTAGAAATATCACAGTCACACTGTTTCAGTCGAAATGTGACTTCTGTCGGTATTATCAGCAACATGTCCGACGTTACAACAAGAAAAACACACATTTAATCCTCACAGAACAAACTGAACACACAGTGTAACACTCACCTCAGTTCTTCATTATTTCACGGAGGAGTTCGGTCCTACTTCACTTTTTGATGAGACGCCATTTTGTTTCTTTGTTGATATTCTCTTCCCGCCATCACTGCTAGCTAAAAGCTACATAAACAAGTTAGCTGCCTGGAGAACCGAGCTAACAGGATAATTCTGCCGGTTAAATAACAAACTTTATGATTTATTAGTTCTGTGGCGGAGTGGTCAGCTCACCTTATCCTCCAGTACTGTAGTTTAACACGAATACCAGAGTCCAGCAAAGATTTATGGGCAAGTCAACAGCAAAATACATGGCTAACATTGCACCAACCTGCTCCCTTTATTACCTGTTTGTTAAAATCACCAAATTCCGTTTAGCTCAAGAATTTAGGTTTTCAAAGTGGGTAGTGGGCCTCTGCTCTGCTATGGAAGCTCATTTCTGCCACTGAAAGAAAAAATATCCCCGTGGTAAATAAAAATTATTAGATACAAAGTCAAAAGTCTGACTTTCTATCTCATAATGCTTTTAATGTGTCTGCTGTGGTTTTACCATCTCAAAATAAAAGAGGTGTCACGCTTGAATAGTTGACTAACAATATGGGATTTTATTTTTTTTTACTTTGCTACAACATGAGCTAATAAAGAGTTTTGTTTGATTGTTCAATATTTTTTTCCATCACAATAAACGAAATAATGGAAATAACTGTTGAGGAAATTACATTTTGTCTTTTTTTTTAAAAATCTAATAAATATGTTAAATTCTGTTTTTAGACTTGGCATCACATATACATAAAATACACAATATAAAATTTAATTATTATTTTTACATACAAATGAAATATAAGCTGTTTGGAAATTACAGCCAATAAACATTCTTGATTTAACAAACTTTTACCTTGATTTCCTTCCGTGTCAAATGACTGTTGCTGTGGTCACAAAGTACACAAACACCAAACTGGGCAGAAAACCACAAAATGTGGCAACACTGTCCTCTGCAGGGAGGCTCCAAACACTTTCAGGGCAGGATCAGTGAATGGAAGAAAATATTAGCTAATTATTATGTTAGTTATCAAAAGGAAATCACAGAATATCCTAAATGTGTGTGGCTTGGTTAAAGGGAGGTACAGTGAATATTCAGCGAGATCAAGGTCTATGAAAGACATTTAACAAACGTATAAAAAAAAAACATATAAGACAATTTGTTACTTCTTGCAGAACATTTTATGTTGTTTAAAAGATGACTGGAGGTGGATTAAAAAAAATTGTTTTGTTTTACCAGTATAATATAAAAACATTTAAATTCTCCTTAGTGAAGTAATGCAGGTTAGCATCAGCCTTTAAACATCCAGCATTCACAGCACTGGTTTCACGTTCCTGTGATGTTTTCTACATGTGAATGCTGCGGTATAGCTGTCACAAATATTATTCTAGTAAGTTTTCTTCATTTATCAGTCAAATTTTATCATATTGAGTTTATAAACAATGAAATCAGCCAATTACAAACCCACCATGTGCACGTTTTTAATTGGAGATCAGCAGTGAAAAATAAGTACATAAAATATAAAGTCAGAGTCATTTCTCTGATCCAGAACTGCCCCTCCTGATGCCTGCAGGGTGGCCGGGTCAGAGGTCAGAGGTCAGGGGTTAGGAGTCTCCAGGCTCTTCAGCCACAGCTCCAGGGCGAACTTGGTCCCGGTGCTGACCCGCTCCACGTCCGGGCCGCTGACCGGCGCCCGGCTGATGAACACCGTCACAGGCAGTGTGGAGTCACTCAGAGATCCACTTGTGGAAACCTGAGACACACTGGAGACACAGACGGAAGTCAAATCAAAGGACAACTAATCGATTAGTGGACAAATTATTGACAGATTGATCAGTAGTTGAAGAACAGGTCCAAACATGTGAAAACAGGCGGAGCGCTCCACCTGTTTTAACTGACAAGATTGTGACAGGATTCATTTTTCAACATCTTTTGACATTTCTGACTGTTTCTGTCTTATTTTCATTTAAAACATTTGACGTCCACCGCCGAGGTACCTGATGCTGCTTGGCAGGTCATCCAGTCCAACCTCAGCGTCCTCGCCGTCCATGGCGGACACGATGGCTCCGACCAGGCGGCTGTCGGCCCACAGACAGGCGCTGACCTCCGCAGGAGACGGGCTCAGAGAGGCCTGCAGGAGGGGGACAACCACAGAGGAAGACTACTGAAGACACGACATGCAGCGTGACGAAAGCTGTCAGAAATGTCCACCAGAGGTCTCAGAGTACCTGCAGCTGCAGGTGAGTCAGGGACGAGTGCAGCAGCATGTAGACGACTATGTGATGTCTCTGAGGAAGTCCTCTGGACAGCATGGGCGGATACACTGACTGAGAGACCGACAGAGAGAGAGACAGACAGAGAGACAGAGAGAGAGACAGAGAGAGAGACAGACAGACAGGGAGACAGACAGACAGACAGACAGACAGGGAGACAGACAGACAGAGAGATAGAGAGACAGACAGACAGACAGACAGACAGAGAGACAGGGAGACAGAGAGACAGACAGACAGACAGACAGACAGAGGGACAGAAAGTCTCATTAATGATTTTATTAAAGCTGAACAGGAAAAAAAAAAAAAACTTCCAAAGCTGGTAGATTGACATGTTAGAATTTAGTTTAAAAGATTCACAAATGAAATAAATTCATCAACAGAATATAAACTTATTTCACTGCCGTCAGAAGCTGTTTATTCATTAGTCACTGATATGTTCAACTCATCAGAAACTAATTATTATTTATATTTAATTTATATTGTCATACACGCAAAACTGATCAGTGTATATGGTTATAATTCAATAATTCAACTGGAAAACTCTACGACTGTTACACCTCTCATTTCCATTTTATATATATATATATATATATATATATATATATATATATATATATATATATATATATACACAGGTACATCTCAAAAAATTAGAATATCATGAAAAAGTTCAATATTTTTTGTCATGCATTTCAGAAAGTGAAACCCATATATTATATAGATTCATTACACATAGAGTGAAACATTTCAAGCCTTTATTTCCTGAAATTGTGATGATTGTGGCTTACAGATAATGAAAACCCAAAATTCAGTGTCTCAGAAAATTAGAATATTGTCAAAAAGTTCAATATTGGAAGGTCATGGTGTCACACCTTAATCAACTAATTAACTCAAAACACCTTCAAAGGTTTCCTGGGCCTTTAAATGGTCTCTCAGTCTGGGTCAGTAGGCTACACAATCATGGGGAAGACTGCTGACTTGACAGATGTCCAGAAGACAATCACTGACACCCTCCACAAGGAGGGTAAGCCAGAAAAAGGTCATTGCTAAAGAAGCTGGCTGTTCACAGAGTGCTGTATCCAAGCATATTCATAAAAAGTTGAGTGGAAGGAAAAAGTGTGGTAGGAAAAGGTGCACCAGCAAAAGGGATAAACACAGCCTTGAGAGGATTGTCAAGCAAAATCCATTCAAGAATTTGGGGGAACTTCACAAGGAGTGGACTGAGGCTGGAGTCAGCGCATCAAGAGCCACTACGCACAGACGAATCCTAGACATGGGCTACAAATGTCGAATTCCTCGTGTCAAGCCACTCCTGAACCAGAGACCACGTCAGAAGCATCTTACCTGGGTTGTGGAGAAAAAGTCCTCTTTTCAGATGAAAGTAAATTTTGCATTTCATTTGGAAATCAAGGTCCCAGAGTCTGGAGGAAGGGTGGAGAGGCTCACAATCCACGTTGCTTGAAGTCCAGTGTGAAGTTTCCACAGTCAGTGATGATTTGGGGAGCCATGTCATCTGCTGGTGTTGGTCCACTGAGTTTCCTGAAGTCCACAGTCAACACAGCCATCTACCAGGACATTTTAGAGCACTTCATGCTTCCTTCTGCTGACAAGTTTTATGGAGATGCTGATTTCATTTTCCAGCAGGACTTGGCACCTGCCCACACTGCCAAAGGTACCAAAAGCTGGTTCAATGACCATGGTGTTACTGTGCTTGATTGGCCAGCAAACTCTCCTGATCTGAACCCCATAGAGAATCTATGGGGTATTGTCAAGAGGAAGATGAGAGACACCAGACCCAACAATGCTGATGACCTGAAGGCTGCTATCAAAGCAACCTGGGCTTCCATAACACCTGAGCAGTGTCACAGGCTGATCGCCTCCATGCCACGCCGCATTGATACAGTAATTCATGCAAAAGGAGGCCCAACCAAGTATTGAGTGCATAGAAATGAACCTACTTTTC
>JAJHUR010137900.1:1768-25475 GCA_027495735.1 Lutjanus campechanus
ATATATATATATATATATATATATATATATATATATATATATATATATATATATATATATGTATATATATGTATGTGTGTGTGTGTATATATATACAGCATATTTTAAAAGCATACAGAAAATGTTTCATTTGGAAATATGCTTAATTATTGTGGTCTAACACAGGTGTTCCCAAAGTTTTTCATGTTTAAGAGCCCCCAAATATCTGTACATTAGTTCACAAATAACACAATAAAGTTTTCATTAACAATAAATGATCAAAATAGGATCACTGTAAATTAGCGCTGCAATTAACGATTATTTTCCTTGTTGATTAATCTGTTGATTATTTTCTCAATTAATCAAATAGCTACTTGGTCTGTACAGTGTCCGAAAATGGTGAAAAATATCGACCAGTGTTTCCCAAAGCCCAAGATGACGTCTTCAAATGTCCTGTCTTGACCACAACCCAAAGATATTCAGTTTATTGTTTTTAATGAACTGATTGTCAGATTAGTTGGTGATTAATTTAATAACTGATTAAAAAATGATTAACAGACTAATCGTTGCAACTCTCATAGAAATTTCATTCAATTACAAAAACAGCCAACCCTTTTTCTTCCCTTGTTGTTGCATCTTCCAAAGAATGTGATTAAAGTAAATATTCTATTCCTCCCTTTGCTGGAAACCTCCTACAACCCACTCAGGGACCCTTGTTGGGCCCAGGACTCCAGTTTAAAACCACTTGTCTATCACAACAACAACAACAAAAAAAAAATCTTCAGTTGAAGTTCAAAAGGTGCTTTACATACTGCTATTTTAAAGCCAACGTGCTCCAGAGATATTTTGTTATTATTTTAAGAGACTAAATTAGTTGGTAGTCTTATATGTATAGACAGCACAGTATTTACTTACTGCTGATTTAAGAATCATTTCAAAACAGTTATTGCTGTAGATGTTTTCAGTTCATCAGTGGGGATAATGATCGATTTCAGAGGCAGCATTTTTTGCTGTTTTTTCTTACTGTTTTGTTTGTTTGTTTGTTTTGTTGTCACTGATATCAGTATTCACTTTCTGTATGTTGATTAAATCAAATAGCAGGACAATGAGGACTGTGCTATATTCAGTTTATTCATATATTCATTTTATTCTAGTATAACCTGTGTGCAGTATAAGTGCACCTATGAAATCTACTATAATGTTAATAATACATTTCTTTATGGTTGTGTCAAAGTTACAGCACATTGAGAACTAAGGATTGTTGTTTACCCTGCTGTTTACATCCTAAACTGATTCAGTAATCAAGGAAGTGGTCCAAACTGTGTACTTTCCAGTGAACTTCTAAAGTAATGCTGACCTCTGCTCACAGTATGTGGGAACCTTTACTCAGTTTAAATATAGGCTTCCTGTTCTGTCTGTACTGGGATACACAGGAGACTCAAAGTGAAAGTAACTGTCAGTGACGTCGAGATTACAGTCCTCTGGCATCCTCTTTCTGATTTAACTGTATAATTTCAGGTAAGCACAGGAACGCAAAGCTATACCGAGTTAGCCAGAAGAAACCAGGAAATATACCACAAACCGTCAAAATAAAAGTCATCTCATATCAACAGATATGGCACCTTGCAATGGCCAAGGATGATGTAGACCGTAAAGCTATTTTTAGACACCGCAACATTTTGTTTCAAATAGATTTTTACACAATTTCTGGCCCTAAAAACGTAAATGCTTACAGTCAGCATTTAGCCTACGTATTTGATCCCTTTTCTTACTTTGAGTTTAATTATTGAATCAATATTTTTTTCTATTAGTCTTGTTTATAATTATTAAATATACTGGTGAAAGTTTACTGTTTCAGTTACGTCAAATTTGTAATAATACAGTTTATTGTTAAACTAAAATATTCTGCATCTATTACATGTCATTATGTAAGTGTTTAATCATCACATTTGAGGGATCATTGCAAAAACTTGTGTTCATGTATATATTCTATATCCTGTATTCTGTGTAAAGAATAGGGAATGATATCGATATCAGAAATTTTCTTATTCCCAAATATTGGTATCGGCTCTAAAACTCCTGTAACCAGTCTGCTGGGCTCTGTCTCTTAATGTTGCCATAAATATCGACTTTTATCATGGTATCATTGTACCTTGAGTTTTTGGTGTCGTTACATCCCTAGTCATTTCATGTACAGCACATTTCTCTATAAATGCCGGTTCCTCATTTTGGTTGCTTGACTTGCCCTGAACGTAACCTAACTCCGAGGCTTTTATTTTGAAACGACGCTCCACCGGTGAGAACAGACAGGCTGAGAAGGATTACCGGGGGCTGCTTCGTCTTCGGCTGCATTAAAGCTGGAGCTGCCGCAGCTGCACACACACATCAAAGGCTCTGTTCCTTCTTCTCCTCCACCTCACTGCAGCTACCACCGACGGCAGGTCGACTGGATGGTGGAGCCATTTAATCTATTTTTTTTACACGGTGTCCGGGCTACATAACGGGACATTAAACGGACATACACCGAATTTCACCCCGTCCACGGTAAGCACGGGCTATACTGTCGAAATGCTGCTGTAATATTGGGTCTGTGTGGGCGAGAGAAGACACAGAAAGGAAAATATATGATATTGTCATGATGATTTCTTACAGTGTAGGCTGTGTATGTTATATGGTATGACATTTTATTCCACTATAAAATATATATGTATATTTCATTGTATTTTATTACAGCTTGTCGTTCCTATGCCATTATAGTCATTTGTAACATTTCTATTTATGTAATTTACTCTCCTATAGTCTATATTTCTATATTATTCCTACACATTTTCACAAGGAGTGTGTCTCTTGTAATTATTAGTGAGATAATCATTCGTTGTATCAACCTTGTGATGCGTTCAGGTGTTTTTCAGACCTTTCGGTAGCCTCCTGCTATGCTTTCCCTGCAGTAGCCTATATTACCGTAGCCTGAGTTTTTTTTCTAAGATAAATGGTATGCACCCTTCTGTTAAAATGTACTATAGGATCACCTCAGTGCTTCTGCGTAACGCATCGTCCTATCATTGAACAACTGCAGTCATGATGTCGGTCCACTTGTGGGAACAGACGACTGAATTCCTTTGATCTATTTTGATGTAATTGTTTCATTTTAGTGTTTGTTTTCAGATAAACTTGCATTTAATCTATTGTTTTTGCTGTTTTGTCTTCAGTCGAGCCGCGTCGGGATGCTGCACTGAGGAGAAAACAGCTCAGGCTCCCCGGTCGTGTTGATCCTGAGGCTGCAGTGAACGGAGGGGGGATTGCGGTACATCAAGGTTAATAATCGGCATCAATAAAGGTCTTCTTCTCTGCGAGCGGGAACCGACTTCAAAGGGTGATTCTTGCCCCTGTGCGGGGGGATCGGCGGAGAAATATAGATCTGTAAAACAAATTATGGCCACCCTACTGCGGAAGATCGGTCTTATCCGCCTGCACGACCGAGACACCGAGGACCCAAAGCACCATCAGGGCTCGTTAAAGGGCACCAAAGGAAACCAGAAAAACAACACCAACAAACACTGTCAGACGGCCAACGAAACCAACATCCTGAGCACTCCGGAGATCAAAGCGAGGAAGCTGGACCAGCTCGGCAAGGACAAGCCGTCCGGCAAGGATAAGCAGCAGCAGCAGGGGAAGGATGCGAAGGAGAAGCAGCAGACGGGAGGTGGTGGAGGAGGAGGCGGGAGTAAAGCGACTAGTGCCTCCTCGATACCACCGCTGGCGCCTCACCGGCAACACTGCACCCAGGTGCGGACGCGGAGGCTGATGAAGGAGCTACAGGAGATCAGGAGGTTAGGGGACAACTTCATCACGGTGGAGCTGGTGGAGGACAACCTGTATGACTGGAACGTCAAGCTGCACCAGGTGGACAAGGACTCGGCGCTGTGGCAGGACATGAAGGAGACCAGCACCGAGTTCATACTGCTCAACGTCACCTTTCCCGATAATTTCCCCTTCTCGCCGCCGTTCATGCGCGTCCTGACGCCCCGCTTGGAGAACGGCTACGTGCTGGACGGCGGGGCCATATGCATGGAGCTGTTGACCCCCCGCGGATGGTCCAGCGCCTACACGGTGGAGGCGGTCATGAGGCAGTTTGCGGCCAGCCTCGTAAAAGGACAGGTGAGGGGGGGTCCTTGCATGGAGTATCATCAACCATACGGCATGTTAATCATCTCTAGTACATTTATTTACAGCCATGACACCCACTGGATATGAGCAGTTCCATCAGGCATTTATGCACCATGCGTAATTAACGCGTAAAACTGCTTTTACGCATTTACAGCATACTGTCCATGACCAGGCTTTTAGTCTAATATGGAGGGTTACACCAGCTTTTCGTTTGGAGCTGCGAAATTTAGTTGATTAATCATTTAGCTCTCATATATTACACGAATCGCTAACTATTTTGATCAATTGATCATTTTGAGTCATTTTTTAAAAGAAAAAATATCCAAATTCTCTGATTTCAGCCTATCAAATGTTAATATTTCATGTTTTTAGTCCTCTTTGACAGTAAACTGAATATTTTTGGGTTGTAGACAGAGGCATGTGAGGATGTCAACTTGGACTTTGGGAAAACAAGATCAATATTTTCCACCAATTTTTTTGACATATTTTTAATCAAACAACTAATTGATTACTTGAGAAAATGATCGACAGATTAATCAATAATGAAAATAATCGCTAGTTGCAACCCTAGTTCCATTTGATACAACTGAAGAAACATGAACATGCGTTTTTGGTAATTTAATCTGTTAAAAAAAATCT
The DNA here is from genome assembly GCA_027495735.1 of Lutjanus campechanus. Classification (NCBI taxonomy): domain Eukaryota; kingdom Metazoa; phylum Chordata; class Actinopteri; order Lutjaniformes; family Lutjanidae; genus Lutjanus; species Lutjanus campechanus. The sequence continues at coordinate 6,554 of JAJHUR010137900.1, forward strand.
ACTTGCAATTATGATTTTCATTAATTAAGTGTCATTTTTGTACATTTTTGGAGGGATCTCTCAAGAAAACATGTAGAAATACTCATAAAAAAGTGTATCCTAGTATGCAGTAAACCCAATGGGAGTTGGTTTTACATCTCATTGTTTTAAAGGCAAGTATCACTGCAAGACTAAATCAGTCAATCAACCTGATGTTTTTGATAGGTCTGCAGCTATCGATTAATCTGGCAAATATTTACATAATTAATTGGTTAATGGTTCAGTCAATTAAATGTCAGAAAAAATGTGAAACATGCTGATTGCAATTAGAACCTGGCGGATGCTAGACTTGGGGAGCCTATATCAATATATCAGCCGATATTCTATATACAGAATATACACAGTTGTGACAAAGACATGTAATGGAGGCAGGATATTTTACAGTTTAACGATAAACTTGATTATCCAAAATAACATCAGGAAACTGAAACAGTAAACTTACATTGGTATTTTTAATAATTATAAATAGAAAAATGCCACCTATAAAACAATCTCCTTTATATTCTGTGAAAAACATCACGTATGTGCTGATACTGATATCAGCCACTATAGCTGTGCTAGGCCAATTTTGGGCCAATAACATCGGCCAACCAATATATCAGTCTGGCTGAAAAGGGATCAAATATACGTAAAATTCTGCCCTCAAAGCTAAAAAATATGAACAATCCATATTATATTCATATTAGCACATATTGGGCTGATAATATCGGTTGGCCGATATATCGGGTGGGCTCTAGAAACAAGTGTACCCCAATAAGAAATGAACTCCAATGAGGGATGGTTTTAAGAAAATACAATTACATGACTAAATCATTCATATTGCAATACGTTTAGCCATCAATGTGAGCTATAGGTGGACTGTAATATCTCAGGCCTCTAGTCCCCTCGCCACCCCTCCTCTTTGCTGTGAGCAAACCCATGATTGTGAATATTATTAATCTTTATGTGACTTTACGGCGGCCATTTCATGCAGTGCAACCCTCAGTATCTCCTCGATGCCAGCTCTTCTTCTCTGCAGTCTGGCTTTGCTCTCCTTTTTTATTGCCACCATAAATCAGCATCCTTTGACAACAAAGACCCGCTGCCATGCAATGGAAAAGTCCCCAACACAGGCACTAATGCAGTCTCACTACATCTGTACTCCCATCAGATTATTCTAAAGGAGGAATGAGACAATTATTCAGCACATGTGATGATGGAAGGATAGAGAGACAGATAAATAAATAGAGACAGCAGGTCGCCTACCTACAGTACCAGCAGTCCTCTGTGACTTAGACTGACTGGATTATGTAATCCTGTCAAATCTGTTTTTCACATCCTCAGTGCACTGCAGCAGCAGCTCTGCAATTCCAATGGAAATGGCTGCATCTCCAAATGCACTCCAGGCAATAATCATTTTAACTCTGGATAGATTTCCAGATTTCCACCCCTGTAAGAACCACTGTCGTCTGACAGGTTACCAGATAGTCACTTTTGGGTCACGTTTCAGTCATTTCATCCTTCAAGTCTGCCTCTTTCTCCTCACCAACTCTCTGTCTTTTGACGTCAGCAGTGTGACAGCGCTGTGGCGAGAGACCTTACGTAAACTGTCACTGGATTCTCCTGCCCTGCCCCCAACCCTCAGTGCTTTTTTTTCGGTCTTTGATGATATAACGGAACGTTATTCCCGAGTCATCCATGGTCATTAAGCATCTGTTACCAAGAGAGGTCATGCAAAAAAAAAACAACTATACCCACAGCAGGGAGAGAGGAAAGTGTGTGTGTGTGTGTGTGTGTGTGTGTGTGTGTGTGTGTGTTCTTGATTTGCTGCTTGAGGAGATGAGCAGCTCTGCAGTGCTCCCTAATTATGGTGCAGTGTCTTCCTTCTCCAGTTTGCTAATGGAAACAATATTGATTAATTATTCCTGTGTGTGTGTGTGTGTGTGTGTGTGTGTGTGTGTGTGAGTGAGTGTGTGTGTGTTTGTGTGTGTGTGTGTGTGTTTTTTTATGTCTTTGTTTGCCTCTGTTGTGGATATGTGCCCACAAAGGCGCCTCTTGCATGTGGTTTATGTCCTAATTTTCTGGGAGATGTACTCCTCTCTCATGCATCCTGACAAACACACGCTTAGACATAAAGGGGCTAACTAGAACCATAAAGGGTTCTTCGGTTTCTCTCTGGTTCCTGATAGAATCTTTTAGGATTCACTTGGAACCCTTTCATATGGTTCTACCTAGAATCCAACAGAAAGTGTTATACCTAGAACCATCTGTGAAAGGTTTCACACATAAATCCCGATGAGAGGTTCAACAGATGTTTAACGGTTCCACTCAGAACTCTCTAACAAGAACCCACCCGCAGGGTTCTACTGTATAGACAAGACCACTATATTCAGGGGGTTCTACCAAGAACCTTTTTATATTTCAAGGGTTTTAACTAGAATGCAACCAGGGAGTTCTACTCCCTTTGATATTGAACACTTTGATATTATGGTACAAAGAACCCTTCAAGGATTTCAACAATCCTTGAAGAACTCTTTCTTCTAGAAAGGGCTGTTTGGATGAAAAGGGTTCTTATGCAGCCCTTAGTCTTGTAAAAAACCCTTGATAGACCCTTTATTCAAAAAAGGGTTCTTCAGAAGCAAATAGCTATGGGTAGAGCCTTAGCCCTTCAGGAAGAACCCTTTTGGAACCCTTATTTCTAAGAGTGTAGAGCTACAGGTAGCTATATATAAACCCTAAACACACAGAATATATTTATCCGTCCTTGGCCAGTGTTTCACTACGACAATAGTGATGTGGCTTGTTTAGAAGCTCCCGCCCTATTTTTAGTGCAAGAGGATACAGGCGGTGACAAAGCGATGAGGTGAAAGTCAACAGAGCTACACGTGTCTTCACCTGCAGAGTGTGTGCAGTGTGATGAAACACACATAATCATTACACAAGCGGAGATGAGAGAGCATTTTAAGAGGTTTGACTGGCAATCGCCAGTTCACCAATCTGGCCTTCAGACCTTTCACTTCCAATTTGAGGGCAATCACTGTCACAGTGTAATCTCGCTTGTATGACAGTGAGTTAAACCCCACAGAGCTGTACAGGTGGTAGGAAACAGTTGTCCGGTGGAAGGAAACTTGTAGTGTGAGCCAATTTGGTAATTGATCTGTGCCGCTGTATTGTTGTCTGTACTGCAGTGCTAGCAAGCACACTAGTGTCGTTTTGATTCATAGCCCATTCACTACTGGCTATATAACATATTCTCTTCTCTGTTTGCATCGCAGGCACCTCTACTTAGATTTCTTTGCAAACACTCTTCAGTATCCACATTGACCATGTTTTAAGGCTCTACGCCTCCTTCATGTAGGAAAGTACATTGTAGATACATCCATTTCAAACAAAGTAGCCATCACTGCCCACATACTTCCATGCGTTCCTTTTTGTTGGCATGGATGTTAAGCAATGCATCCACTAGAGGGCGCCACTCAGAGCCAAAAGTTACCACATAAAAGAAAAAAAGAGTAAAAAATTTATGACAACAACAAACATGGTGACACTGGAGGAGCTTGTAGTAAATGTACCTCTTCAGAAAGAGACAAAAGCAGAGACAACATTATAGATGGCAGTGGTCTGTGCGACCTGTAAATACATTACAACATGTGGACAACTACTGGTGATACTGCTGTGATTTTTCTTCTGTAAGCTCTTAGAAAACAAGCACAAATACAGACAAAATTAACAATTCAACTTTATTGTAATTGTTGGCTGCTCATTATTCATTTGGAAAACACAGACTCAATAAATATAGCTAGAAATGAATCAAGTGCTAAAATGACACCCAAAATAAAAGGATGTTCATTGCAAGATGGTAACGGTTTTGACAAATTAATCGTTTTAAACATGTCCTGTTTAAAAAATTAATAAATATTAAGCAAAAATAGATATTCACCTGGTTCCACCTTCTCAAATGTTATGATATTAAGGTCCTGTTTGGAACCTTAATTAGTATAATTAGTAACACTTGTGTTTACCCTATTATTTCATTCCAAATATGTGAAAAGGGTCTATTGACAGATTAATAGATAATGAAAATTAGTTGTCGGTTAAAGTCTTGGATGTGAAAAATCAGTTTTGGGACTCACAAGAGACAGATGAAAACAAGGAGGTTCAAAATTGAAGTTGCAGAGGCAGAGACATCTCAACTTATAGTCCCCAGTATGGGTTAAGCCTAAATAACACTGGATCCTACATTTCCCATAATGTAACTGGATAGGATCTTTCATTAGACCCCCACAGAGTACTGGAGGATGATGTATTTTTGTTAGCATCTCTCTGGTTCCCTCTACAAAATGCCAGTGGGGTTCTTCTTTTGCCATTGGATTAGTTCAGAAAATGTCAGCAAGATAATCTTCACAAATAAACACCACTTTATGATTTTTGAAGTGTAAATCAATCACCAGAGGTAAACAGTTAAAGTTAAGCTATAAACAAAACACCACATTTGCTATGAGTTCAGTGTCACCACCACTAAGCGACACTGTGATGATGTTTCATGTCCCCCAACAACCTCTGTAGTCTTTTTTAGCCCCTTGTTAGCACCTTTTTTAGGACACATAAAAGCTTAAAAATTCACAAGTGCTGTATTTTCTGACGTAATTGATGTCGTAGACTAAAATGTAAAAATCTCTTAAGCTTGTGTTAACCACAGACCTCATCTGATTAAAAAAAATCTAATAAAAAACTGGAAGGGTTAATACGCTAGCTTATTTCTGGGTTTAAGGACTCATTCCTCTTGTCTGTAATACAGACTTTCTGTTAAAGATGTGTAGATCCAAGCCAAGATAACCCCTGATGACATCATCAGGCTTATTGTTTTCAAACTTTGCAAAGTTTCCTTAGAGCCACAGAAGGCATATTGTTTAACTGTATAACCGCTTGGGACTAGTAAACTGAACTTAATGTGTGAAATCGGTGGAATGCCCCTTTAGAGGTTCCTGTTTTCTGTGAGGGATTTTATTTTTCTATTCTAATGAAGCTGATTTTTGTGCTGTACAAGGATGAATGACAGCCAAGTATTATGTTGGATGTTTGCAGTCAAAGGGAACGTAGACCGATGACACCAACTTAAAAAAAAAAAAGAACCAGTGGTATTACCCTTTAATGACCCCACCAGCGGTCCCACGGGGCTCTTCTTAATGATCCGATGAGGATGATGATGACATCTCTGTTTGTTTATCCTGATCCCTTTAAGTGCACGTCTGCGTTATGCAATCCCCACCGCCACCACCCCTCCGGCCCCCCCAAAGCTGCATCCCAACATGCACTGGGGCCTCCCCTGCTCTGCCCATTGACTGATCTCCATTCACACGATTACCCAGCAGCCACTTTACACGAGTGTGTACCTCTCAACGAGCAGGCGCTTAGCTGAAATAGATAAACACTGACATGGCACTGTATAGGCCCGGGGCGCTCACTCAGCTGAACCGCAACACACATACACGCACACACACACACACACACACACACACACACACACTCTTTTGTTTGCCCATTCTTTCTCTTACAAGCAGATATTTTTACTTCCTCTCTCCGGCCATCTTTGGAGGCATCCTGCTGAGCCATTTTTGTAGATGACTGCGAACACAATGGCGCTAATTAATGCTCAATTTCCCCTTTTCATGCTGAAGTCATACAGTAGACTTCTGTGCAGGCTTGTGATAAGTACACATACTCACAAGCGTGTTTTCAGACACTCTCTTCCTCTGTCTCAGGTATGTTTTATTACTGTTTTTTTTACAACAAATTGTGTTTTTTTTTTAACAAAATTAAACCCACTAAAATAGGAGATTTACTTTTTTCCGATTGCAAGTAGATAAGTTTGTCTTGTGGCAAGTTTGCCAAGTTTGGCCAGAAAGCCGAGGCAGTTTTAGAAGTCTCTTTGTGTTCAGCTCTCAATACCTTTGTAGCTTCCAACTGAATCTCTGTGGTTTGAAGTTTTGTGTCCCTCTTGCTTTACTGCTTTTACTTTCATCTATCTGTTTCATTTTATTGTTTCATGGTTGCTTTCAGCTGGGCAGGACTCGTGAAGTTACTGCCAGTGAAAACTCAACATTTCCTGATCTTTCATGATAAAAGCTTTTAGATAACAAAACAACTGGGGACTTTTATTGCAAAGAAATTATTGGAAATAAAATGCTTATCGTACCGTTTTATAGTCACTTGTAGTATTCTCATGATACTGGAATTTCTCATTTCGATACAGTACTGAAAAATATTGATATTCAATACCATTTTCAACACAGCAAGGAGAAATATAGGGTATAAAATGTTAGATTTTTATGAAAAGATAAATATAGCAAGGCTATAACATGATAATGGACATAGAAAATGAGACAAGTGACAAGAAGAAGACAGCACTCTGAGTACATAAGAGAAGACAGGACTATGTGGGCTCTACAGTAGTGTGTGTCAGTTTTGCTTCCGGAAAGAAGAAAGAGCGAGAAAGTGTAGCTGGTACCAGAGCATCGATAATGCAAAAAAATTAGTACTGAAAGCATTTCAAATATTCAGCATAAATATTTATTGATATGTTGACAACACTAGCCACTTGACTAAAGACAAGCGCGTCATCATTAAACACACGCCTTCCAGCAGGTGTAACTCTGCTGTGCTGGGTTGACACACCGAGTCAAGCAAAGCAGCACGTCGGGAAAAGGAGCTAGAGAATCACACTTTATCGACGGGGGGACGAGTCTTCATTGCCTCAGCCAAAAAGGGGTGAAAATTAGCGTGTCCACCCGGGTGTCATATTGACGTCACTGCCAATCAGAGCTTGAGCTGCATGAATACCCATGACTACTGCAGACTTATTTGACCCGAGAGTGAAAGCTGATAGTACCCTTTCCCATTTAGGCCAAAAGTCAGAAGTTGGTGGGTGTTTTTGTTCAGTGTAAAAGGTTTATGTTTTTTTTCTGTCTCTTGTTCACACACACACACACACAACCACTGTTTCAGTGTAGGCATGTGCAAACACTCTATTTTGAACCAATGAGAAATCGTCGGCTAAAAACAAGTATGAGATACTCACAGCGATTGGTTTAATGACATGTTCTGCTGAGAGTACACCCCCTGCCATCGATCACCATGGTAATCACACCTCTTTAACAATGGCCAATTGCCATAACGATACCCATCCAAGGCAGCAGCCGCCATTTTAAGGTGGTGACAGCAACCATATGGCGCGATGTGAAGATGGTTATGAGGCTGCTTTGCAAAGGGAACAACATATCCCGGCTTTTTTCACCAACGCTCTCTGACAGCAGCCAACCGGTGCATTATCTGCGTTTGTCAGCCGGGGTAATCTGTATTACAGGCCTCTGGCTGCACAGAGAGGCAGAGCAGGTTTCAGGCTACGCTGCTTAGGTGACATCCGCTTGGTTTGTTTCCTATTTTAAAGGATCAGTTGTTTGAGAAAAGAGGAGGTTATCTTTTAATGTGGTTTAGTGAGGGAGAGGAACAGAAAGCAAGTCCCAGAGGAACGCTGCATGTAATATCTGTCTGAATGAGTCACTCATTGAGTCATGCATTGTGTTTCTCAAAACAAGTGAAAAACCCTACCAATGATGGAAACTTTTCTGGTTTCCAGGGCAAATCAACAAGAATGATGTCACTATCTTCATCCCAGTGCTGACAGCAGCCACTTTCTGCCTTGTTCCAGTTGTGTTTCATGCGTCAAACTCAATATGAGACTAAATGACGCGTCACGGTGGATATTTATAGCAGGGATCGATTTCAATATTGATTGAAATTGAGGGTTGAAATAATTGGACAAGCTCTTCAAAATGTGTGTGTGCACTTGCGAGAGACGGAGAGACAAATTGAGAGTGAGGAGTGCGAGTGTCGCTAAGCCCCGCAGTGAAATGAGGCCAATGTTGCTACAGGAATGGAAACTGTAACCCTAATCTCCAGATCATTCAATGTTATCACCTCATCTCTCTCTAATCCCCTGCATCACTTTTGACCCAAAATAGCCGAGCAAGTACGCAATAGGACATACTGATCATCCATCAGATGTCATGGGAGCAGAGAATTAACATTCGGCTGTGTTTGATGTACCTCATTGCCGGGAGAAGCATGCGGCTCAGTCGAAAAATCCACTTTTTGATAAAGGAATTGAGGCCTTTACAGCACCTGAGTTTCCTCTAAAATAATCCAGATAAATTATTATCCTGTTTAATCTCTAGTCCTTGTCTAAATCTTGTAATTGGGCTCTTCTGTCAAGGTTTAGAGACAGAAATTAAAGATACTGTGAGATGTTTTGGACCCAGGAGTGAGCCAGTGCATTACAGGGACACAATATCCAATGTATGAGGAAAAACAGAAAAGGGTAAATACCAAAGTTCCACAAATCTATATCCCCAAACCAGCAACTGACTCGTCTTACTGTAATAAGCTAGCAGAGTAGTTCTGCCACCCACAGCCTTGAAATATTCTAATAGGGATCAATTCTTATTGAAATAATTCAGTGTGTGTCTAGAAATAATTGTCAGTGTTGGGATACACTTGTTTCCTTTGAATCAAACTTATGTTGTGAGTCAGAAGTTCCAACTCAGACAATGTGTCCCAGTGGACGCACGCAACAAAATGGTGTTTGTATGGCAAGTCTCTGAACCTCACAAGCATCTACAGCAGCTTATTTAGCACATTAGCACACTTTAAGAGAGACAGGAGGAGTAGGCTAGAGCCGCATGCTTGCAAAGACATCTATCAAGCACAAATCAACTGACTGGAAATTGAAACGACAACTTTGTAGTTGCCCAAGCATAAACACTATAGTCGAAATCACTGAAAGGGTCATTCTGCGTACCTTTCACTGCGTGTGCTGCCATATTGTTGCGATATCAGGTGTGTTTATGTCGGCAAACTCGGGTTGGATGGATCTTGTGAGTTTACGACCTGGAATTCTAACTAGAATAACTGTTTGATTGCCCTTTTCCTTGTCAGAGGCCTCTCTCTGAGTTCCAAGTACAATGGATTGCAGCATTAAGCAGTATCAAATAAACTAGCTTAATTAGCACTTATGCAAACTAGCAAGTTTTATCATCAACTATTTTGTTTTCTCACTTACTTTCAAAGAAAAGAAAATAATGTTTCCACCCCAAGAACCATACAAATTTCCTTATTCAGCTTTTAATAGCTGTATCTAGCCATGCAAGTAGTTTGTGATTTTGGCTGTCCCGGTTTTTAGGTATTCATCAATGAGATTTTTTTTTTGGCCAGGATCAGTAACAAATAGTCTAGCACATAGCCTCTTGTCATAGTTATCCTTTGGTTTTTGAATAGATTAAACAAACAAGATATAATGTGTTAATTAGTGCGCTCCAGAGATGCTGATTTTGTTAGTGCAAACAGAGCCAGGCTAGCTGTTTCCAGTCTTTATGCTAAGCGAAGGAAGTTTTTCCCTGTCACTGTCAGGAACTATTTTGTCACCCTAAATAATACAGTCTAGACCTGCTCCATATGCAAAGTGACCTGAGATAACTTCTGCAAATAATTGGGTGCTATAAAAATAAAATTGACCTGACTTGACTTGACTAAGCTTACCAGCTGCTGATGGTAGCTTTATATTTATATGAGTGAAATCAATCTTCTCATTGAACTCAGCAAGAACTGTTCCTCTAAGATGGCTCCATTTGTACAGTGTTCTTCTCTCTAAAACATTGCACAGGAGCATATACTGTAGCCGCAGCACTAAGTTGCAGACCATGTGCGTCTAACAATGTGAGGATATTTATCTGTACTGCACTGCAGTATGCAGAGGAGCTCACCTCCGAAAAGATTTTCATTAGCATTGGTTCCAGTGGAGTGGCCTCAGTGCCACTTTGTCTGTGCCAAGGACTGTTCCGGGTAGAGGAAAGTGGTGCAGTGTTACACACACAAACAAATACAGTAAAGTACCTGACATGTTACACAACAGCAGGCTGGTGTCCAGTGAGTCAGCTACAGCAGAAACTAAAGTATAGTTGCAGTGTGACCTGTAGACAGAGATCCACTGTGCAGTCAAACCTGTTTGCCACAACCTTGGCACGATTTATGTGGTGTTTTTTGCGTTTTGGAGGTGATTTTCAAACAGTAGTGACATTCACATGAATCACACCTTTGTCATGGCTGTGTTCAATGTGAAGACAGTTGTTTCTTTTTCTATTCATGCTCCCACGCACTCTTCTTCAGGGAAGACTTAGCACCAACAACAGAATAAGCAGCTTTATCGACACCCACACCTCGTCTCTCCACTTTTTTCTTTGCCCACGCTTATTATTAGCCCCAGTGTGTGAAGAAGGGAGGGCTTCAGCAAGGTGTTGCTGGAATGAAAACGTCTCCGTCAGATGTCACAGAGCTCTGAGTGAGATGCTTTTCACACTGGGATGCGTGCTCATACATTTCTTTTCCGACATATTTACAGCCTTTTTCATCATTTTGCGCAGCGGTGGCTTCTGGTCTTCACTTATCTCCCCATTTCCCGATGTAGTGGAGGGTATATTTTCACTTCTGATTGAACCTGACATCTTAAAAGCCCTTTCCCTGTCTTTAAACATTGATCTAATGTTGGTCAACCTGCATTCAGACCACTTGTCCTGTCAACATCTCCCCTGTGGCAGCGCATTCACCATCCAGTTCATCCATGTGCACGTGTGGGCCGGGTCTCTGTCTGTCTGTGTTTTTGCCTGGAAAGAGTTGAAACCGTTTTTCCAGTTTGAAGTTGACAAGAACACTGACAATCATGAACAACAGAACCATATTGCTATTCTTTTGATCTGACAATGCATATGCAGATCAGGCGAATAATGTTTTGACATGTGCTGCTTTTTGAGTTTTCCCAGAATGATATTCGTTTTTTTTTTTTGTGTACGCCCAGATACCAAAATCAATGTCAACATTCAAAAAGACAATTAAAAACAAGAGTTTCTTTCCTCTTACGTTTAGCCATTATGCATCCAATTTGGAACATTTTTCACTTTGGCATCATCCAGTTGTAATATCAGGGTGGCATGTATTCATACTGGAGTGGAGTGGGCTGAAAGAAACACAGACTGCATCAATTTTCCAAACAAAAATGAGAAAATTAGAATTATTTAGAAGATGTAGAGCTAAAACAATCAGTTGAGGAATGGATTAGTCGATCAACACAATACTAATCTGTCATCTGTCAATCTAAACAACTCCCAGCTTCTCCAATGTGATGAATTTTTGCCTTTCTGTTTTATAATATTCTAAACTTGAATGTTTTTGGCTTTAAGACTGATAGTTGGACAAAAATCAGGCGGTTGATGACATCATCGTGGCCTCTAGGTCATTGTGATGTGACATTTTTCACCAATTTCTGACACCTAAGGCCATGCAATTAATGGGAGTATCAAGAGAATATGCAGATTAATCAATAGTGATGATAATTGTTACTTGCAGCTAAATGTTATATACGCAGTGGCTTTGAAGTGAAATTGATTTTGCAGGCATGCAAATGGAACCATAGGACAGAGACTGCGCATTGTTTCCACAGCCCATTATTCTGACACTCCCAATTGTCTAAAAAAACGCCCCACTGGACCCATTTGTTCGACTGCCTGCTACGCACGCCTACTGCTCCAAAGTTCAACTGCTGTGAAAATACACACTCTCCCTGCAGTTGCTGTGGGTGACTGACAGCCCTGTCCATGGTGCTGAATTGGTGGGCTTTTGCCCTTAATAGTCGGTCTTTCTTGCCTTATAACAAACAATATTTCAAGCGAATTTACTGTCAGATACAATGTCAGAATGAAATGGACTGAACTAACAACTGGAGGGAGAGTGTGTATTTTTGGAGCAATGGGCCTTCAGAGCAATGGGCGTTTGTTTACAGGATAATAGGCTGCTGGATAAATAGGCTTTTGGTCTAATGGGACATTTTTTTGACGATTGAGGTTTGAGAATAGTGACCCGTTAGAACAACTGCATGCATAGGACTTGGAAGGAGGCCTCTTTCTCCATTATGACAAGAAATTGCATAAATCCTTGAATTAGATCATTGCCAACATCTAATCAATTGTTCTTTTAGCTCAAGTCTTGTTTGCCTGCCCAGTTTTTGAAAATTCATTCATAGTTCGGAGGTTTCCATACAAATAACTTGTTTGGCAGACATTGTACTTTCATGTCAGGCTGAAGCCAGACATTTAGAAATACTGAGGTCACAAGTCTAGCATCCTCCAGAACAACAACACCTTTCTAAAAACATCTTTGACTAGAAACAAAAAAAACAACAACTGTAAAATGATTGAGTATTTCTAACAAATGCAACACACAGACAATCATGGTCTAAATCTCCATTAAACTCTCCGCCAGGAAGTGAATAAGCTTCCTAAAATGTCAAACTGTAAAAAACCCAAATCCCCAGAGACATTATGAAATACATGATCCTGTGGTGTCCTTAATGTTAGCTACGCCTCCATCATGGTGTCTCATATGAAATTGAGAAGAGATTATAGAATATTGGTGTCTTTTTCAAACATTATGCATAAAATAACCAAATACAAATATGTGCAGATTCCGCCCAAGAATCCCAAATAGTCAATTCATTATTGTCCCATGAGCAGATAGTTTGACGATTGCTGTATCTTTTTTTTAATCTTTCCACTCATTCCTAACCTTGTCTCCCTCTCACCCCCTTCTTTTCTCTCTGTATCTCTGTCTCTTCCTCACAGGGGCGTATATGTAGGAAATCAGGGAAGTCCAAGAAAGCTTTCAGCCGCAAGGAAGCCGAGGCCACCTTTAAGTCCCTGGTGAAGACCCACGAGAAGTACGGCTGGGTGTCCCCGCCCGTGTCCGATGGCTGAGCGCCTGGCTGCAGACCCTCCGACCCCTGCGCTAGCCGGACAAAAACCCAGCTAGCCCCGACACGCAAAACGACACACCACGCTAACTCAACAATCTCTCACCTTCACCTTTTTGCTGTTTCACTTAAGAGTTTTTTTTTCTTTCTTTCTTTGCGGTTTTCTGTGTCTGTGTTATATTTTTTGGGAGTTTTTTTTTTTTTGTCCTCATCTCCACCGAAACTCTCCGAGAGCAGACACGCCGCCGTCATCATCACTCCTCCAGCAACAAGAAGCGACTTTCGTTCCCTTCCCTCTCGCCCAGGGAGGTTCTTTCCCCGATTTTTCGGAAAGACCTGAGAGGGAGGTGCGTGTGTATAATGTGTGTGTATGTTTGTCACTCCATCGCACATCACCTGGGAGTGTGTGCACGTGCATCGGAGTGTGCGTTACTGTCGGTGGATTTCTCTTTTTTGTTTTTTTTTTGTTGTTGTTTTTTTGTTTGTTTGTTTGTTTTTTTTGGTCTTAACGCCCACCCATGCACGTGCAGTCGGTTCAATTGGACAGTGTGGACTTTTCCACCCATGTGAAAGACTACTGAATGAAGGAGACTCATCCCCCTCTCCTGTCCTGTCCTCTGCGTCCCCTCCTTTCCTCTCCTCTCTCCTCTCCCCTCTTCTCCTCTACAGCACTGAACTGGCGTCACTTCCCACCGTCTCTCTCTGTAGCTGTCGGGTCATTTACATATAAATGAAGCTGTTAATGTTTAATAGATGGGCAGCACACTGGCGTTCTACTCACTCATTCACTCCTTCATTTCCCCCTTTCTTTTTTTTTTTCGACTGTGCCGTTGCTCACAGTTCAATGCAACATGAAGATTGTAATTTACATGGAGCTGTGCTCTCTCTTTCTCTTTCTCTTTCTTTAGCTGGCGCGCTCACTTTGTTTCTTTCTCTCCGTCTCTTTGTGGCTAAATTTAGAGCTCAACTGTTGCTACGTAGATGGATATTGATTTCTCACGGAGAGATTAAAAGTCACATGTTGCTTTATGCAGAGACTATGTATGATAAATAGAATGACAGTCAGTCACCTCTCTTTCTTTCTCTCTCTACTCTCATCTTATCGTGAGTGTGTGTGCGCGTGTGCGTGTGTGTGTGTAGGAGAGGAAGAAGACTGTAATTCCCATGATTTAGATACCAGATGGTACGGCTGAAGGCCAGGCCTCAGTATGTGTGTGTGTGTGTGTGTGTGTGTGAGTGAGTGAGCAAGGGAGACAACCCTTTAAACAGAGAAGAATATGATTTACTGTGAATGACACTAAAGCCTAAAGGGAGTGCTGTTTCTTCTTTTTTTTTTTGTTAAATTTTACTCGTCTTGTTCCACTTTGTGTCCGCTCCTGATTATTAACTACTGTAAACACATGCGTGGTTGTGACTGAATATCTACGTGCACATAGCCTCGTCTGTCTCTCTCCGACTCCATGTAAAGGTCAGTAGAATATACGCTTCGGACATTTAGCCATGCTCCAGACGCACACACACACACGAGCTCGCCCATGCGGCGCGCACGCACTCACACCTGCGGCCTTTGACGTCAGCGGTAACACCCAGGAATGAAGGCAGACAGACAGGGGCTCGAGCGCCGCCATAGACGGAGAGGCGCTCAAAATGAGAGTGGGCTTCAGAGCCCGCGTGATTGATGTCTGCTGAAAGAGAGGCAGAGAAGACGAAGAACAGAGGGAGAGGAGGGAATTGTGGGAGCTTTGATCACTACCGGCTGCTCCAGGAAATGTCAGGTGGCTCGCAAAATGGCTGAAGACAGATTACTTAAGAGACGCACAGTTCCAACCTTTATAAATATCTAATATTAACTCTGCAGCGATGTCAGACTCAATCAATTGAGCGCCTACTAGCCACGGACTATCTGTCCGAGCAGTCCAGCGTTCTCCTCGTGTGTTTGTTTTGCTATCTGCCAGTTAAATGTCAGAGGGAAAGCTGCTAATTGGTCTGACATTTCAGTAGAGCGTCATTAGAGAAGAGCAGCTGAGAGCAGAAGGATGGAGGATGTCAAACCTCCCGCTCCGCGCTGACATTTTGTCACTTTCCGCTCCTGCCCTGGTTTTTTTTTCTTTTCGTTTTTTTTTTAGAGTAGGAGAGGGCAGAAAGCAGGTTAGGTGAGGAGAGACCGGGGGTATTCAGGAGCGACCTCGACGCCAGTCATCTCTCAGCAGGCCCAGCCATAGTCCCAGAGCAGGATGTTTAAAAATCACTGAACTGAAGCCGAGCTGAGCCGCGCTGCCAGCATGCCGAGTTTCGGATCCTCAGAGCCCCCTCGTGTTGCGTTTGTGGTCGATAACAAATGTCTGTTTGTGCGCGAGTGCATGTGTGAGCAAAATATGTGTGTTACACTCCCATTATTTAAAAAATAAAAAATAGGCAAAAGAGTAAAAAAAAAAAAAAAACCCACACCATCTGGTATGTGATCATGTACGAGAAAAGCGTGTTAGTCCGCTTTGAATTTGGCTAGTCAGTTCAGGGTCGATCGTTATAGTGATCTCTTGGCTCGTCCGCGGAGAAAACTGAATTATTATTAAGACAAAATATCTCAAAAAGCTGAGTGTTTGCTGGTTTCAAGAGAATACTTTTGTGATATAGTTTAGATCGGTAGTTTGCAGACACTAACTGGGTGAACTGATTATGTTGTATTATATCTGCATGTGATATGTGATTGGTAGCTAGCTACTGTATATCTTTTTTCAAGAAAAGCAAAGAAAAAAACATGGGAAAAAACAAAAAATGCAAATGCTTCTCTTTTCTTGTTCTTTTTTCTTTATTTTTTTGGGTTCTGTATTGTATGTATATTTCTTTTTTTTTCTTCTTTCTAAAGCGTCCTAAAAATGTCACATTGTGTTATATGAATGTTTGTGTTTTAATTTATTTGTGGTTTGCCAAAATGAAGATTTGAAGCATGTTGCAGGTATTGTCACAAGAAAACGAGAAGAAAAAAAAACATTACTAAGAATGATAGCCTATGTATTTGTGTGACGGGGGGAAGGTGTGTTTATTTGGGGGGATTTCAGGGAGTAAAGAAGGACAAACGGTTGCAAAGCCTCAAGATTACAAAGGGAGTATTTCCTTCATTGGGAGTGCATCAAAGTGGAAGAAAATTCCTACACTCCCTTGAATACTTCCTAGTCCCCTCCATGATGTCACTACTGTCCCTTCCCCTATTGGTCCTGCTCTAGATTTGGCTTATGGATAATGCAGTCAACGCAAAGATCTGGACTGAAAGTTCCCACTCCCGACTTGAGTGTTTGGTCAAGACCGTGGTCTTAAAAGTTCAAAAAGGTGAAAGGTCGTTGCAAGACCAAACAGGAATGTGCAATAAAAGTTACAGCTTATTCAAACTCTGCTGATTGGACTGTGCTTTTGTTTCATATCTGTGTTATGAGCTACCATCACACCTGGGAGCTTCCTTCGCTGCTACACTTAGATTTTAATGACCCACTTCAGGCTGCTGTGTCCTCTGCATGGCCCCTGCATTGTCCTACTTTCCTTTACTGCAGTCAATAAGACAATGTTTCTACCATCCTCAGTAAGGACAGACTGAAATCATCTGTCCTCTACTCTTGGGCTTTTATCAGACAGCCTCCAGCTTCATGGAAACACAGCGTTTCCCTCTCTGTGTGTGTGGACTGGTCGCCCGAAAGAGACACAGGTGCCTGTAAGTGGGTGTGTTACGGGTCATGCTGAGAGATTAAGGTTGGACTCCAACTGAACGCTGATGAATGACATTCAGGCAGTTTTGTGAAGGTTAAATTAGGTGCACTTACTGTATAAAGGGAATACACTAAAGTCGTCAATTACAGATGTATTTCTGCATGTCATTCAGAGATAGCCCATGCAATCAAAATCGATGGTAAAATGTTTTTATTACATATGTACTGCCCTATACGTCACCTATACACCAGTATCTGGCCCAAAAAAAGATGTTTTGTAGATTCTCCGGTGTCTTTAATGGTATTTCAGAGTTCGTCTTTTCCTGGAAAACTATTAAAAACTGTTGATGACTCATCCTGCACTCAGGGGCATTACTAAATTTGCGTCCAATTAAACACTTTCTCACTTATGAGATTAGGAGAATATATCTTGCTGGGCTTCACTGCACAAAAGCACAACTTTGTAAATTTATTCACCGATTTGATGAAACTAGATCATATTTTATTGAGAGTTTATTAAGTGTTTTCTGATTTCCCCTCTGATGTCCTCTGGCTGCTCGGCTTCAACTCTATGTGATTTAATGAGAGAGCTGTCCTGATTGACACATGGCTTTGGCTTACTTGTTGCAAAAGCAGGTAATCGTAACTGGTCACTCTTGGCTGCCGTTAGTGGGCAGCAGACCTGGACTCAGCAGCCTCCCAGTGATCATGGGTATCACTGGGATGAACAAAGGCTCCGATGCCAACAGGGAATACAGTACCAAGGTTGTTTATGGAGTTTTCTGATGGCAAGAGAGCTTTACTTGTTGCTAAAGTAGCTTAGGTAACTGCTAACTGCCATTAGCTTGGTTAGCAGTGACTCAGCCCCAGGGTGCTGTGAGCCAAACCCCAGGTGAAAACCACCTTGGTACTATGTTCTCTGTCATTAAAATGGCTTCTGTTGGTCTTGGTGGCTGTTTTGGTCCCAGTCTGGCTGTGCTCAGTGGGAGCTCTCAGCACAGCGACTGCAAACACCAATCACTGTCTGAGACCAGTCCCTCCTTAGCTGTACTTAAGAGACATAGAAACACTCCTCTAGCTGTTTCATGACACGTTTGACAGTCACGTCTGTATGAGACGTTTCTGCCAGAAAGCCTTTTTAACACATGGTTAACGTAGTTTAGGCACCAAAGCTACATAGTTAGATTTAGGAAAAGATCGTGGTTGGGAATAAAATAAGTAAGTTATGTTGTGCATGTAATGTTTGACAACCTGGGTACGAGAACAGCCTGGAATACAGGTTCTTAAGGAAAATCGTATTTTATCATTTCACCAACTTCATTCATGGAATTTTAAAAACATCAGTAGAATAGAGTCCAATATGCACAATGATCACAAGCAGAACTTATTGGGAGCATAAGAAATAACTCTTAAGTCTTGATCTCCTGTAATCTGTCCATTGTGTGAATATCAATTGGGACTTTGCAGACTGACTTTGACCTGTCATACTTACCTTTACCACCACATGTGAACTGCTATGTAGTGAGGGATTATAACTGATGTTTCTGGTGTGTTTTGCTTTTACTTCAAGATAATAAACCTTTTTCTTGGCAGCGATTTGCACAGGTGTTACCAATGATACTAATTAAGGTTTTGTTCCATTCAGGCCAAACAGAGTCTGGGAAAGTCATTGTGAAGGCTCTGCTACACTAAATTCAACAGGCCCTTGATTAGTATCATTGGTAACTCCTGTGTTTAGCCTGCTATTTCATATCAATGTGGCTGCTATTAAAAAGGTCTTAGGTGTGGAAATTATGGCTAAAGCAGGAGTTTATTTACAACATGTCTGTTCCTGGCATGTCGGACACCACCCTAAATTTGTTGCAGCTTTGTAAGGAATAAAGTTGGAGCGTAGGCTAAAACGTTATCATATTTGATAAGAATGACAGCTAAAACTATGGGAAACAAATCATAAAGCAGCCTACAGCCTGAACAACAGAAGATGTATTGCCTTTTTTTTTTATTGTATTACATAACTCATGCAGAGAGCAGCGGCAGTATGTCATGCAGCAAGATGTGTCTATCAGTTCGTCACTTAGGCTAGTCTCATCCTTCTTAAAGGTCTTACACATGTATTGTCCACCCACACAGGCAGTTTCATTCATCTTACCTGATTAGAGTGTTCCTCTGTGCTTGATTGACATCTCCATCACTCTTCTCCTAGCCCCATATGACCTGTTCAGACAGGACAAATTCCACCTCTATCATAATTATTAGTACATGGTGACATCATGTAATTTCAGGGTGGCTCCATCCACCCCCAACCTGGGCAAAGGACAACTAAAAATTGTTTCCCAACCCTGGTCCTAGAGGT
>JAJHUR010137902.1:0-52279 GCA_027495735.1 Lutjanus campechanus
GTATAAAAGTTTCTTCAGTATCGGGGCTACATGTTGGTGAAAGTTGCAAATCTGTAGCACATATTGTTGATTTCTTATGATTTTTCAAAGTTTTGAACTTTAGAGGCTTGCTGTAGCGCCACCATCAGGACTATTGGCCTGTTTTTGCAGCTGAGGCAATCTGGCATGGGACTGGACCTTTGTGCAAAATTTTTTTCATTTTTCGTGCATGGGAAGTAGGACTTCCTCAGAAGAAGAAGAAGAAGAAGAAGAAGAAGAAGAAGAAGAAGAAGAAGAAGAAGAAGGATTACAAGAGGGTCCTGGCAGCTTAGGCTGCCCGGCCCCTAATAATAGGATGAACACAGGTGTTACTTATGATCCTAATTAGGCAAGAGCAGTCTGACTCTGTTTGACAGAGCCTCAATTAGTATCATTGGTAACACATGTGTTTAACCTGTTATTTCATATCACAATGGCTGCTGTGAAAAAGGTCTATTCCCTGACATGGGAAGGACATCAGCTGATTGAGCTCACCTGGGCCCTTGGACTCTGTGTTTGCTCTCCCATCTGATCCTACACTGGCTTCCATTCTGCATTATTGTCTTTCATTTTGTCTTATGGTTTGGTTAAGGCTAGTTCAATAAACTGATGTTTGTTTTTAAGTAAATCTATTGTGTGAACTTCCTTGTCACATTCTTTGAGCCAGTTTGTGACAATACAAACCCATAATATTCCCAGAAATAATTTAGGTATAATTTGAAGTCAGTATGATCTCCTCCTCATCAACAATCCTCCTGGGAATCCATCCACAGCCAGTGAAACTGTAGGTATAAAGGGGAAAAAAAAGTTTTGTGCTGGGTAGTTTTTATAGTTGACTGAAAATGAAGCCAGGCAGTAAAAGATCTAAACATTTGTGCGCACAATATGTAAATTCTCCTACTAGGGTTCTCTCTCAGATTGAAATAATTACATATATTTGATGACATTGTGAAGTAGTGTGGGATCATGGGAGCTGTATTCAAATAACCACCATTTCAGAGGAAAATCTATCTGACAGAAATCATGTTCAAGGATAAGATAATGTATTAAGAGTTTTTTTTTTCACGTTATCTTTTGTCACGTTTTTCATTTCATTTCATTTATTTATTATACAGGAAAAGATTAAAAGTAACAGAATAAAATCAGTTACAGTTAATCAGGCCTGACTCAGTTAAAACTGGTTTACAGCAGGTTCCTGTTCTGCCGACTTCCTTCGTCACTCTCTGTTGTATCTGACGTATCCCATGTTTTCCCAAACATTATCGCAACTAACAACAGCTAGCAGGAAACGTACCGTTATCTTGGATAAATTACGTAACATTTTCGGAAACATTTGGGATAATCTAAGTACACAATTCAACAAAGCAACAAATATCTGACATTTTTATGTGCAGATGGTCATGTGGATGGCAGGCGTCCTAGTGGGTCTTCGAGATCTGCGGTGTATTTAAGATTTATTTTGAAATATCAGATTTTATTTTAGCCAATTTAAACATACAATATGTAAATTCTGCCATAGAAATGTTACACATCGTAGCTTTAAAAAGGCATTTCTACTCAATCTGCCTCAGGGAGTCTGTTTTCAAATATACTGATACTGAGTTAAGGTCATATACGTGATATTGGAAGGTTTGAAGATCAATAAAATCCTTGCAAACCAAGGTGTCCTAGCAGTCCAGCAGTCATCTGCCATTTAACCATGTTATCGCTGCTTTGGCTCCAACTTCCAAGTTGGCTACTTTACAACAAAGTATTTTATAAACAATAAAACAAAGAGACAACTCTTAATCTTTGTGTTTTGCTGAGTTGCGCACAGTCAGAGTTCTGGCAGCCCAAAATGCTTCCTGCAGAGTCTGAGCTATTTTTCCTGTCTGTATATTTCCATTGTTTATCTCTGGGTTTGATTTCATACAGCTGTGTGTTTGGGTTTAAGGCCACCAAACTGCTGAACCCAGAGCAGAGAGGTGACCACACTTATATTAGCCGGACACACAGAAACACCATCGGGGGATTTGAGTTTAGTTAAAGTCCTCAGCAGATGTTTTCATAGGAGGTCTTGATCTGAGTTCAGTTTGAAACACAGTATCCCCACACAGATGCAGGTTGTGACATTTCCTTACTGTACCGAGAGTTGAAACAGAGCTCCTTTGCATCCCAGTGAACTGCAGCTGTTTGATCCCTGTGTTAGGATCACATCACATGGGTTTTTTTCTTTTTTGAACTTTAAAAAAAAACCCATTTCCTTTTAACAAGTGCAATCATCACATGTTCAGAGACACAACACAGACATGAAAGTCTTTACTGATCACTTTTAAAGCCTGTCTGGGTCTGGCTCCGAGCTACATAGCTGAATGTTGACCTCACATGAGCCAGTTTGCAGCCTGAGAACCTCGGGCGGAGCCCTCCTTGCTGTTCCAAAGTAGAGGCTTAAATCTAAAGGTGACCATGCTTTTTCCGTCAGGGACCCTAACTTTGGAACAACCTGCCTGCAGAGATAAGGTGACTTCTTTTAAATCACTTCTTAAAACCCAATTTTTATAGACTTGCTTTTTGTGATGTTGTCTTTTTAATCTTTTTAATCTTTTTAATTTTTTAAATTTTCTCTTTATTTATATTGACAAGATGTCATTAGGTGTGTCCTCTTTTCTTCTTTTCTATTCTTTTTAAGTGAATATTATGTCTTTTTTATGCTTTTAAATTTTCTTTCTGTTTATTTATATTGACACATTTTTCTTGTTTTTTATTGCTCTCATCTCTTTTTATCTTTCTGTCTTTTTCTATGGTGTTTTTGTGACCTTTGCTTTGTGCTTAATTTGACCTAAGTTTTAGCTTAACTTGGTCTTGCTTTTTGTTTGGCCCCTCTGTTTGGCTTTCTGTTGTTATATTGCTTCCTGTGTATCCTACTTTTGTTTTTTTCTGCCAAAGCAATTTGTAAACTCTGTTTGTAAAGTTAATATTATTTAGGAGAGTGTCTCTGAGTTTCAGCATCCTCTCAATATCCATACATAATTTAGTTCCCGTAAGCAGAGATGAATAATGACTTTTGTCCATGAACCCAGAGAAAACAGATAAATACTCAAGAAGAAAACTTTTGTTGATATTTATAATAGCCGCAAAGAAATCCACATGAGTTGTTCCACTGTCAGTATCTAAACCTGTTTGTATATTTTGACATTGTTCTAATAATTATGGACAGTCCCAAAACCACCACAGCTCCTCCAGCACTGATTGAGCACTGAGTCCCGAACAACCTCATTCTGACTTTCCAGTTGAATTTGTATGATGTGGGGCTATTTGTTATTTTACATCCCTTTCTGCATGATAGCTCCATTCTGACATTACAGTTTCCAGTTTTTCTTACATTGTGAGTTTTAAATCCCTGCTAATTTTGAAATCAGAAGAGGAATAAGAATCAAGGAGAAGATTTTGCCAGAGGTATCCCACATCTCAGCTGTCCAAAAGCCCATACACATTTCACAAACCCTCTTCTATCCTTGTCCTTATAAACTCACGATTTTGCCCAGACAGTAATATTGAGAAAGGCCAGACTATAACTAAATCAAATCAAGGCTCTGATCAGTCTGGTAGCAGTTAGGTCAGGTAGCAGAGTTAATATTATCACCAGATATTCTGTGTCAGTACAGTCTTTAAGCATCACAGGCATAAACTGGAGATAAATGACCTGCATTTGGTAGAAACATTATTGTAGGCAACCAGACTTGGGTGGTTTTTTGAGGACATTTTGTCGCTCATCCAAGAGGCTTCTTCAGTTCAGTTTGCCTTTTGGATGAGAGACGAAATGTCCTCAAGAAACCAGCCAAGTCCAGTTGCTTACGATAACCTTTCTGCTGTACGAATGCCATGACCTGGATGACAGAGAATCTTCACAGACAACCTGGATCTGGGTAATGCAAGTCTACTGTAGGAGAGAGAAATTGATTTTACAGATTCTGATATTCAATCTTTAATCATCATCTTAAATTTGCTGTTTGTTTCCTATGCTGGTTTAACAGTCTGAATTTTGTGCCCCACCTCCATCAATTGTAATATGACTTACTTCCTTGTGTATTTTTGTCCTTGTATCATACACTCTGTGTCTTGTATCTCCTTAGTATCTGTTTTAATCATTTACCTTTTATATTGTATAACAATCTACACAAAGTAAACTACAAGCACTGCCAAAAAGCCCACTGAATAGTTCAGGAGAGGAGATGCAGAATCTCCTCAGTATTTTGAAACTTTTATGTCTCTCAGCAAAACAGAACTACTCAATTCTTAATCTGATCCTACAAATAAATATTTCATTAATACTGTACCCATTTCCTCCAAAATGCAGCTGTTCTGTCTTTTTGCTCTTACATCCTCCTGACCTGCTGGGGTTCCTCAGGTGAAATGTGAGGCGAGCTGATTTCAGCAGATTGCATCAGACTCAGCCAGTGTGTGAGAGCGTGAGAGTGGATTTGTATGAGCAGAGTGTCGTGTGGATGGCAGGTACGGCCTCAGTGGGTCTCCCAGGCCTGCTGCAGAGACTACAGTGTAACAGCATGTGACAGTCTGCTAAAACAGTATGAGTTTAATTTGAAACACCAGAGTTTAGTAAAATAGCACATGGGGTATGAAAATATAATTTTATATTACAGCTTTTGGCAACTTTTCACATTAACACTGTGTGCAGTTTATATGTGTGGGTGTGTTTTGTGTGCTTTTTTGTGGCCTCTTGGGGAGCTTTTAAGGTATAAACACTGACCTTGTCGGGACTAGAAGTCATCATGAGGACCAAAGCCCAGTCCTAATCAGGCAAATAATCATTTCTGAAGTCTGGTTAAGGTTAGGGGTAAAGCATGAATTAAGATTAGGGCAGGTTTAGGCATAAAGTGGTTATGGTTAGGTTAGGGCAGGGCTATTCAACTTAAATAACAAGTAGGCTAAATAGCAAAATCACTGAGGGGTTGAGAGGCCACAAAGAATGGCTACTAATAACTTTTCCAGTATAATGTTAATAGTTACATTCCTCTGAACCCTCTTTAAAACCAGCAGGAAACTAGACATGATTTGACTTGTAGTACCTCCTCATGTTGTATTCTTTCATCACACTGCATTTGTTGCACAACAAACATGCTACTTTATACTTGTTGCAGCTGGCATTGTAAAGAAATACTTGTTAAGCCATTCACTCTGGAATGTATAATTTTCACAATCAACTTTCCTGAGCTTTGAGAGAGATATTTTGAAGCTTGTTGTATAGCTGATGTAACATGAGGGTCATGTCTAGATGGGAACCCTATATTTGTGAAGATTTTGCTAGATTTCTTTGTTTCTTCACTGTGCACATTGCATTATTTTTTTATAATGTGACAGTGCTGTGGCTAAGATTTGCTTAGGTTTAGGGACCAAAAATACCTGGTTAGGGTTCTGTAAAGATCATGGGCTGGGTTGAAATGATCACTCTCGCACGATCTTCCGCAGGTCTGGGGTTCTCTTCCAGACATGACCCAACATGAGGTGTAATTCTGTTTCAGCCAGACACAGCAGGTGTTTTAAAAATATTCAAGTAATGCCATATTGGTTCTGATCATACAGTTTAGATATCTCAGAGTAGGTCAGAGATTCATAACTTGATGAATCCAGTGTCCTAATGAGGATACCGGTATCTGCATGTGTGTGTACATTTTCTTATTGATTTGTCACGTGTATGTGTGAATATTATAAAACCCTGACACTCAATAACTGTGAATCATTGATTAAATAATCACTAATACATGCTGGGATGCAGCCGCCTCTCGGGGACTAAAGCACAGTGCTTTATTTTACACTGTGGCTGCAGTTGCTGTTCTAATAAATGACAGTCACAAGGGCTCAAAATACAAAGACAAGAGCATCACTTGTATAAAATGAAACACAGGATAAAAATACCACTTAGCACTTAAGAGAATGTTATGGATTTCCATCATAATGATATTATTTTTTATTACAAGTTGCATTAATTTTATTGCGAGTTTATTTGAACTATTTCTGTTTATTACAATGATAAAAAAGTCATCACTGTATTGTGTACTAAGGTGTACCACAAGGCTCTGCTCTTAGTCCATTATTTTTCTCTATTTACATCTCAATATGATCAGAGTTAGTACAGACAGACATTAATGTATCTCTTTATTAATCTGTGTAATCTGTAATTTTCTCAATAAATCAATTAGTTGTTTGGTCCAGTAAATGTTGAAATATGTTGGCAACTGTTTCCCAAAGCCTAAGGTGACATCCTCAAGTGTCTTGTTCTGTCTATAACCCAAAGATATTCTGTTTACTGTCATACAGACAAAAAAAACAAAAAAACAAAAACACAAAACAAAACAGAAGATAATCACATTTCATAAACTGAAAAAATAGATTTTGGACATTTTTTTTCTGAAGAATTCACTCAAAACCTATTCTCAAAATAGTTTGTGATTAATTTAATAGTTGATTACTAATTGATTAATCATTGCGGCATGAATCTCTGTCTCTGTACCTTTTAAGAATAACTTGATTTGATTAATGTTGGATATAATCCACCTTAGTACATAAGAGCATTCTTTATTGTTCCATTTTTCTATGTATAGCAACATTATAACAGTGTATAAGAATTTAAAATTATAATTATTTTATGGATTTTATACATATCAATGTGCAAGTTAGATAAAGAGCAAGACTCGTGTTAGAAAACAGGAGCACAAACCAAGAGAGAAAAACAGAGAAAAAGCTTTATAAAACAAGTAAACACATACAGCCACCACTGTTAGAAGATTAATATTGTCAGAATCATTCATCCCATTCACCTTCTCTCAGACCCCCTAAATGTCTCAACACTGTTCCCCCTGCCTTATTAAACTCTCTCCTTCCTCCTGCGATCTTAAATTTAAGTTTCTCCAAGTGGAGAATCTCACCCACTTCTCTCAGGCACATCTCAAATGAACTGTTGTTTGACAAAATGTTTTTTAATTAATCAAAAAATGTCATCTATGTCCACTCTTTGTACACACATGACTTTTCTTGATGTTCATTTCAGTGTTTTCTGCCCTTGTTGTATATTTGTGGTTTATCATTCACACCCCAGGACACCAGCATTAATTTCCTACTTCTGAAATTTCAGAACTACTTCCTACTTCTTCTTGCTGATCACCACACCTTCCAGTTAACATCAGACTTCACCCTTTCTTTCCCACATAGTAACAGAATATAAACAAAACTAACATTGGCGCTGGTTGTTGTTGTGGGTACAATAGTGCCCTTGGTTTGTATGTGTGGTTGTAAACATATACCTGCCTGACTGTGTCCATTTCTTTTTTAACATAATGTTTGGCAGTAAACAGTGTGGGGGGAGGTGGGCCGACACTCGATTACTCTCGGTGAGGCTATAGGCGGGGCAGTGTAGATATAGTGTAGGATATATCAGTAGAGATATGTCTTGTCTCTTGTCCCTGGAGCTCTATCTATGAAACCTCTATCTGCCTCTTCCTGTTTCTCCTTACTAGCTCTTTATCACCTGCTGTGATAACCCTCGCAATCTACTCATGTTGTATTTTTAGTCACAGGCCACATGTACGTATGTGTGAGAGTGATGTGTTTGTTGTGTTTTTGTGTGTTACCTTCTTGTATGTCAGTTCCAGGGCTCAAAGCATGCAGTGCATCAAGCAAAAGAAGTTTTAATCTAGGCCTGGGGTTGATGTCTCCATCCCTTGGGCAACATAATGTAGAAACTGTCAGGGAAATAGGTTGTCTGTAGATGTGTCTCTGCTTGTCAGACATATATGGGTGATAAAACTTGCCTGGACAGAGATTAACACAGCCTTGTTACTATAGCTGCCTGTTCCGCACTGTGCTTACCTGGAATATGAGCTCTGCATTGAACGGCTCAGTGGACAGAGCAGCAGAGGAGTCATTAGTGTGAGTAGCCTTCAGAATATGACCTTTCCCTCATGGTGAGGAAAACTCAGGGTCACATTATACTCCAAACAAAATCAGATGTAGTGTGTGTTGCACTCCTGTTGAACACAGCGTGGCATGCAGCTCCACACTCCAAACAGTCGCTCCGCTGTAGACCTGAAAGGCACAGCTTGCTTCTTTGCAGAGGAGAGCAGCCTGATTTCAGTTACAGTGGACCAGTGACCTGGAAAAAAAACACCTTAAAACATCTTCTCAACTTCTCCTGAGCTGTAATCTCCTGTGGAGGTTGCAAGAAAACATGCACATTGACTGAATACAGTGTCATCATATAGATTTTTTTCCCCCTGCACTTTGTAGCTTAGCAGTGCAGTGCTAGCATTTCTAAGTGGATTAAAGAATGATATTTTGGTCTCAAAAGTTTAAAGGGATAGTTCGGATTACACGTGGTGTAGGAAGCCATGTACTGCTGTGAACAGAGTCAGCAGCAAAACGTCTTTTAGCCACTTAAAAAGGTGCATCTAAAAATATCTTAGTGTCAGATGATAGATAGACAAATAAACCAGACTTCATTTGCAAAAGCAGTAAATTTTACCTTGCAAAACAAGGGAGTTGTTGATTTACCTCTGCTTCGGGCAGTTAGATTGGTTGTGTTATTGTGTGACTTTGGTAAATCTAAACTAAACCTTGAGAGCATCACACTCACACAATAACACAAAATAACAGACTGAGGCAGCAGTAGACCAGCAACTCTTGTGTCCTGCGAGATAGAGTTACTGTTTTGGTGACTTTGGAGAGAGCGATATTTGACGTTAATAACGGCTTGTCCCAAAGCTACAGTGATAACATATTCCAAATACAACGTACACTTAAACTGATATTGATTTTTTTTTTTAGTGGGCCTTTTTTAAATGGCTAAAATATGTTTTGTTGCTGACCCTGTCCACAGCAGTATATAAGTATATATAAATAACCCGAACTATCCCTTTAACAATAATAACATCTGATAAAAAATACTTGAGTTCCATCGATTAAATATAAAAATGTTAATATGCCAGAGGAGTAAAAGATGTGGTCGCAGCCACTGATGTTTTACATCCACAGTAATTTAGTTGATTCTGTGTTTAAATGCTTTGCCTTTGTGCTCATTACAAACACACACATGCAACCACACACTGATGACAAATTGATCATTGAAAGGTCTTCACTTCCGCAGAGATATGACACCATCTCCTGTTGTGCCATTCTCATTATGTCTCATTTTCACCTGTAAGTGACACCAGTTCTTTGTAATGCCCGAAGATAAATAGTAGTGAAGCACCAATAAATCCCTCCTCAAACAATTACTGGAAGGCACAGTCTACAAAGCCCAATGACCGAGGCAGTCTGTGTTATTTTCACCTGCTGTTACATAATCTTCGTTAACAGATGCATCACTGCATGGACACTGGCAGTGAGGCCACTTGATGTCTTGTTTGGCTGATTTCTGCATCCGATTTGGACAAAAGAAGGATGTTTCTAGGACATTTTCACAAGTGGACTGTCTCAAAAAGCAAATAAAGGAAGGAAGTCAAAGAAATGCATTCATATCTAGAATTATCCTCAAATGCGAAGACATTCAAACATTAAAGATGTTGCAATCTGGAGAGCTGAGCAAATCATGCTGGAGCACACTTCACAGAGGCACTGAGGACTGGTTTCACTCTGACCAAGTGGATGGTGATTGGAGAAATCGTTTTAGAAATATGGGTCACTTCCTGTTTGTGTCTTTTCGCTCAAGTCGTTACATTGCTCATTATTCACTCACTGCTGCGAGTAACTGATTCATCCATTCAACTGTTTGGAAATGTGACTCATTATTAAGGTTATTACTATGAATGATTTGTACATATTTCAGTTAAAGATTTTATATCTGTGTAGGTGAACCTGTGATCCATAGATAATAAGTCCTGGAGAGTTTTGTAAAATAATAGTGGTACATGTCCCCACTTTTTTAACCAATACACCATGAATTGTTACTTTTGTTTAATTTGTTTAAGTTGTATATGGTGAATACTGGGGCGGAAAGCTGGGGTATTAATGTTGAACACAAAATGTATTGATGGAAATGGAGAGGACTTGATAAGTATTCACTTCTTCTTCCTCCATTTCAGACATAAATTATTTATTCATGTTTTTTGCTGAGAGTTTTCTGTATGTTTTCTGTTAATTTTATTGGTTAGGTTGTTTTTTTCTTACTCATTTCTTCCTAAATAAACTGTCATCTA
Source organism: Lutjanus campechanus (assembly GCA_027495735.1). Taxonomy (NCBI): domain Eukaryota; kingdom Metazoa; phylum Chordata; class Actinopteri; order Lutjaniformes; family Lutjanidae; genus Lutjanus; species Lutjanus campechanus. Next base: position 10,206 of record JAJHUR010137902.1, read on the forward strand.
AATCTAATCTCACAATGTGAACTATGTGAACACTGAGGGATATGGAGTTTACATTTTAGAATTCAAACTCTGAGGATAAAGTTTGGCCTGATGCTTTACCAACCAAAAACATTGGTATTTGATGTCCTGGGAATGAGACACCACAATCAACCATTTTTCTGGTATGTTTAGAAAAACAGCTTGGATAAATCCTACTGATTCTACCTTGGAAGTGTTAGAAAAATCCTATGACCCCTACAGACAGAGAAAGTCAAAGTTTGCGTGTGTTGGAGGGAAGACGAGGGTCTTATAGGGTTAGGATGGACTGATGATCCCACAGAGTTCACTGAAGGACTTGAAGGATAAGTACATAAAGACTGCTACCTACCAGGCACATAAACTTTAAAAGAGTTCTTAATAGTAAAATACCTGCTATGACATCTCTGAGTGGGATGTGTTTAAACTGCAATATGCTGTAAACTGAAAGCAGTGCAGCAGCAAGATTTCTGTCTTGTGTCATCACCAAGCTGCTTATCTGAGTGTATTTTGCTGTCCAAAACTTTTTCATAATCTGACAGTTTTCTGTGAAACTACCCTCATTTGAGGTAAGGAACGCGATTGTGACATCTGGATACAACTGAAGTCAGGACCAGCTGTTCTAACCAGTTCAGTGGTTACAGGAACGTCATGTATCCTCTTCTTTGATGGATTTCCTAAAAGTGGTGCCTGAGTCACAACATTTTTTAGAGATTGAGAAAGATCTTTGGCTGTGGACCAAAAACATGATATGTACAACAGAATCATCCTTCTTGCAGCAGTCACATTTTAAGGATGCCCATGTGGGGAACAACAAATTAATTAGGTTGCAAAGCATTTAATAATTTTTCATCTATCCTGTGCACATACTTAAGTAATAGTTATTTTCTTCTATCTGAAAATCTGAAATGTTTGAATATAAGAACAACGTTTACAGACATTAAATCAAAAATGAGGTGCGGTTGCTAAGTAAGAGTACTTCAGCAGTGTTTTGTTGCCAAACAAGGGCAAGAAAAATGGATCAGTATCACGTTACAATGTGAAAAGTTTATTATTATAACAAGATATTTTCACATTATTATGACACACAAACTTGTTATGATATAACACAAAACTTTTTTCTGTTATGACAATATACTTTTTATCCTGTTATAAAACATTTCACATTATAACATGATAACTTATGCAAGTAACTGTGTGTTAAACGGTTTAAAGGTATAGCATGGAGGTGAAGAACCACCCAGTGCGAAGTTCAAACTGTTTACTGCACACGTACAAATTGATTATCCTTATTAGTCCATGGTCATTTATCAACACTATGAAATAAAAGCATTCTCAGATTTTTTTGGTGAAAGTTATGCACTTAAAATAAAAAAATTATGACACGAGAGCTTGCCAGTGTCAGGACAAGGAATTATCTAGTCTATCTAGTCCCTTTTACAACCAAATACAGCTGGGTTGTCGGAGTTGATGACAAGTAAACACCATTTCCTAACTAGAAGTGATGTGAATGAACAAATGTCCATATATAATACAAGTGATGTCACAGCAGTGCACTCGATTCCTCCTTCTGTAGATGAGTAAATTAAGCATCCGAATTATTTATTCATAACTACATAATTTTCTTAAATCAGCCTTGTTTCCACATAGCTGACGGACAGTTTACTTACTCTTAACTTTTGCAAAAAAAAGTTTTTTCCTTAAAAAACTATCCTTTTTGAGGATATTTCTCTAAAAAGGCTGCTGTGGATCATATAAAAGGTGCAGCTTCTTCTCAGCCACGTTAATTAGTCTCTCGTCCATCCTTTCAGCTGCTTTGATGAGGGGAAACAGAAACATCAAAAATGTCGCATCGATTTTAACCAGATAAAATATTCTGGAGGTGCATGAAACGTCGCAGGTTATAGGACGTCCTTATTTAGTAAAAGTGAAACAATTGGGTGTTTGCTTGCTCACTCATTCGCATCACTTCCAGTTAGGAAGTGATGTGAGCTTTGACAGCTGTGCTCTTCAATGTTGCTATGGTTACAGGTTTGGAGGTGGATCAGTTAACAGTGATTAAACTTGAACCGAACTACATGCACGTTAAACGGTTTTAATGCACACCTGCCGGCCAATCAGAAAAGAGTATTCACCCAGACCATGGTATAAATTATTATAACCATATGTTGTTACAATAAAAGTTATTATATCATTTAATGTTTTATAATATAAGTTATCAAGTTCTAACAAGATAAATAATATTTTGTCATAGCAGGGGAAATTTTGTATTATAACTGTAAAAATATAAGTTATCAAATTAAACATTTTATGTTATAACACAATAAATAGTATATTGTTATAACAACAAGTTTGTTGTTCCACAAACTTCAGTATGTCTTAATAATAAATATAACAATAAACTTTTCACATTATAAAGTGATATTGATCCATTTTTCCTGGCAAAGCAACAATCCAACATAATTTATATTTTAAAATATACTACAAACAAATTATGATCAAATATGATTTATCAAGAAAAACATGTAAGAATGAGTAAATCAGTGGTTTGTTTAATAACTTCTGAATCAGGAGCAGGAAACGTGTCATTCATTTTCGGCCATCAGACCAGAGCCCAGTGTACAGTAAGTGACACACAAAAAGTGAAGCAGAATTACAGTAAAAACGGGACTTTACATTTACAGAAAAAAAGAGGCTGTGTCATCCTCAAAAAGAGAAGAAGAAGTCAGGTGAAGATCACAGTCAGGGTCAAGGTTGGGGCAGTGATGCAAGGGGACATGGGGTTACAGGAACAAGGGTGAAGTTGATCAAAGATTACACAGTCCTGAAGGCTCAAGGCCACACCATGATCTGTAGACAAACATGTGGGTGTATAGAGTCATGGAGTGGTGATTTCCTAAAAAGTGAACGTGTATGATCATCACAAGTGCAGTACTATAAACAGATACTGTGTGATGAAATTCTTTTCCTGTATTTGTCACCTGATGTAGGATCATACGGTGGTTACTCTACATCCTGGAATCAGCATGTCTGGACACGCAGCCCAGCAGACATTACACGTCAATTTCACTTGAAAATCATAACGAGTCTTCCAGTAGAGGGGAATTTGCAGAACGGACCTGCTTATCATCACAAGACAGTGATTCATGGAATTACACAGAAATAGAATTCACTATTAAACTGAGAAATTACTGGGACACACACACACACACACACACTCACCGGTCTTGTGCAAAGTGTGTATCAGTCTCTGTGTGACCCATTTTACCGGAGCCATGCTCTCAAAAACTCATAATGAGTGTGTTGTGCGTGAGGAATGTGTATACAGCTTCCACTGTCATTGTTTCAGGCACCGGCGTGTTGTGTCGCTGTGCAGCAAACATGCGGCACCCTGCGAGTCAGCTGGCTCTGAATCAAGCCGGTCACACTGATTACAGACTCCAAAGGTTTTCTTACAGTCAGCAGAACGTCCTGGTTGCCAGCAGGAGGCAAACACTGAAAAACTAACACATGAAGACAGTTTTATTCATCTGTGCCAGAAATTCTCATATTATACTCTCACAGCAGCAGGCAGAGCAGAGTATTTGTATTATTCACTATAAAGACTGCCACGAAAGCAGGAATTTGGTCGTACAGATCTCTGGCTAGTTATATTCTTTATTTTTCTTATTGTAAACAAACCTCAAAGACCAAAACCACAAATACAGTACTTAGACAGTGCTCTATTGCTGAAGTCTGATATAACTAATTCCTCGGTGCTGCAAACCTCCATAGTTGAATAAAAACTGCTAAAAGTGTATCAGTGAGCCACTGTTGCACTGTTGCCTCCCAACATATTGAATGGAGAAACAGCGTAATGAAGGTCTTTATCATGGAAAATAATCACAGCAAGCTTAGAGTTAAAGATGGTCACTTTAAGTACAGGTAATGCCAGCTCTCTAATCATCAATTTATTTGTATATTTTTTTAATCAAGTGTCCAATTTTTTTAAAGTTATTCCTCAAGAATAAGCTTATGTACTGCAAATGTAGAGGAATAATTTCATAACAATGCTCAGGATGGACATGAAAACAAGTGTAAGTGTACATGTATCTATGCATGTTCCTTGTGTTACATGTGTTAAATAAAAAAAAGTTAAAATGAGTTAACAGGGGCCCAGGGGCTCATTTTTCCTTCCGGAGGCACTGAAGCAGGTTAGTTCAGCCTTGTTAAAAGGAACAACAGGCTGTATAGGTGATATTGTCACTATACAGTACAGTACAGTATGTGCATGTGGCTGCAGGCACACATGAGCACAAATGACTTTCACAGCACACCGGTGTCTGTCTGCATACACAGTACTGTGTGTGAACTTATGGATCAATTATCCGCTCTTTTAACATCCCAGTCTCATGCCAAAGAGTGTCATAAATCTGCTGATCTACTATAGAATACTGCGTCAATGTCATGTTTTGCCTAACAAAGGCTTGAAAAGTTCACACATGAAGGTGCAGTATCGGCAAGGGGGCAATGAATGAAGGATGAATATACTGTAGTATAAAGTGTGAGAGAGACAACATCAGAAGGAGGACAGCATCAGATATAATATATTTTAGACAGGGCATTGCTGCTCATCCAAGCCTCCAATTTCCCCAGTGGCCACTTAGGGTATTGCAGAAGAACTGCTTAGTTATCATGTGCAGAGAAAGACAAAGACCAAAGCTTCACCCACAAAAACTCAAACATCATGAACATAAATTTATATTAAAAGTTCTGTCAAATAAGCTATTAAAGGACTAGTGTGTAGGATCTAGTGGCATCTTGCACACTACAAACACTTTGTCCTCGCAAAACCCAAGAGGCTGTATTCTAAGGCAACGAAAACACGATTCTTATTTTTAGTAGAAGGTTGACCTAGTGAGACACAATGATCGCGTTCGACCCTGAAAACAGCCACTGAACACCCACCTGCTTGCTCACTTGTGGTTATTCTAATAACAGTATCAGTTCCTAAAATATGTTTGTATTACAGTGAAGTGGAACAGAGATTATCTCTTTCTCCGGTGGCGATTTCAGTTTCACAGATGTCGTGTTTCAAAGCATCAGAAAACATCCAGACTGATCTTTTTTGGAAATGTGAAATGTGGAAACATCACCCATTCTGAGTGCACTCAGGTTCAAACCAGTTCACCGTCTTCAGGGGCTTGACTGCCTCTAATGTCTCTAGTCTGAAGGTTTATTCCTGGAGTCGCGGTTTAGACTTAAGTGAAGTCAGGACCCCTGTGATTATCTTTCACTCTTAGTCCTCTACTTAAACCTGGCTGCTGCTGCTGGTAAAAATACCATATGTGAACTCCATACACGCTACCTACTGACACACCCCTCACTCACCACATACACACACACGCACATTTCTACAGAATAAGAGTAGGTTCTGGTAAGCATGTTAGTTACTGAACGCCACCACTAATGACAGCAGCAGAAAAACGTCTGAATGACACAGACATGATGTCATCCGCCAGTGGCGAGGGCAGATCAGGGTGACTGGGACTGGAGGGTCGCCAGTTCGGCTCTTCAGAGAAAATATGGGTAGAGATGGTGAGAGAGAAACACTCCTCTGCCCGGACAACACCTGCTGAGGTGTCTCCGTGACCCCGTGTGACTGTGAGTAAGTGTGTGAATGTCAAACAGAGCAGGTTTGCAGAAGTATAATTATACAGTAAGAACGATCCTGTGATAGGTTGTGTGTGTGACATACTACTGGACTCATCAGTTTAATATTTTTTGTGTGACATTTATGACTGTATGCTCAAGGGCCTCTTGTCATTGCGATGATTCACCTTTTTTTTTTAAAAACCTATTTCACTGCCTGCATGCTTACATGCTGCTCCTCACTCCTCTTAACCGGCCGGTAGGTGCCACAAGTCATCAACAACTGCTATGCTAAAGACAAGGCTTACCAAGTCAGCCGCAGGCCACATTTTGACATCCATAGAAATGTTTTGTTTCATGTTAACCTGGAGCATGTGTAGATTACTTCCATACCTGATATGTTATGAACACTAAAGTCAGACGCAATACGAGATGAATAAATCCATGTTTTCTTAGCTTAGCTTGCTATTAAAGTCATTCTCAGGTGTATCTGATGTACCCTGTGTTTTCTAGGAAGTTATAGCAACTAGCTAGCCTGGAAATGCCTGAAGTTACCTTAAGTTGTGGATTTTTCTGAATTTGGGACATTTGAGATGATGTAAGTACACAACTCAAGAAAACATATAAAATATGTCTTGGGTTTTAAACATTTTAATGTGTAAATGTTACATATTATAGCTTTAAGTTTATACAGTTAGGCAAACCCGGGACATCTGATTACAATACCATTACACTGCTCCATGTATCCTAAAGAAAACTGAGACTATACTTACACTATACTTACACTACACTACATACAGTAACACTATACTATGTAAAACTGTATTCAGAACTTTGCAAATGTCCGCTGGTTGCATCTAGCAGTTGTGGTGGCATTGCAGTAGGTGCTTCACCATCTGTTGCCTAGCAGGTATCTGCACTCTGTTGAGTGATTAAGAAATATAACAGGAAAATACAGTTAATGAGAGGTTAAATAGACCTCATCACAACTTTTCATGTCAGATGAACAAGAAAGATGCTGAGTCAGCTGTACACTGCCTCACAATGCTGGACATCCTGAAACATCAATAGGCCTTTGTGTTGAATTTGATCAAAAAAAGCGATCCTTTACTGTCCCAGGTTTAAACAAAGCTCTGGGGTTCATGACCAGGTTGTTGTCTTGAGAGACTGCGCTGATTCAAACACCTCTGGAGGACTTTTTTCCGGAGTCACGGAGGACACGAGCCAGAGCCAGGCGTAGATAGGAGTCAGGGTCCTCTGCTTTCTTTCTTCTTGCTCTGGTCTGCATCCTGAAGCCAGGCAGGCGGCGGCTGGAAATAGCCCAGACATGCAGGCCAAGTCGGAGCAGAGCGCGCTGTTGGTGTTGTCTCCTGTAAGACTTCCTTAGCCATGCCGCTAATCAGCAGAGACAGAGGAGGATGCAGGACAGGAGCCAGACACAGATCAGTCTCTAATAGGTGGGGCAGGCGACAGGAGTGTGCATGTGTGGAAGTATGTGGGTGTGCATGCATGCTTACCTGCATGAAAATATGCATGAGTAATTGTGAACATGTGCAGACATGTAGATGGGAGACAAAGGAGTGGCTCAATTCAACTTTGCTTGTCTCATCTCCCACATACCTTAATCCAGTGGTGGTACTGTACATTTACTCAATTACAGTACTTAATTAATATTTTGAGGTACTTATACTTTTAGTGAGTATGTCCATGTTTGCTGCTCTTATTCCACTGTATTTCAGAGGGAAATATTCTCCAATACATTTATTTCACAGCTGTAGTTGTTATTTTTTAATATAACATATAATAATACATTATAAAATGAAATGCATTTTGAATTTAAAGGACCTATATGTAATACTTTTAGTTCAAAACATTAAAAATTAACTAAAATTATCAACAGAATGTGAATAAATAACAGTTTTGATGTTATTTCCATACGTCTATGTATTTTGTAACTTTATTTAGACTTATAATTTATGTACAATTCTTGAAGGAATAATGATTTTGCATTCAGTAAAACAATACAAACATAATCAAAACAGCAAGGCTAAGTTAACATTAAATAAAAATAGATACATAAAATAAAATAAAATAAAATAAAATCTGTACTTATAGATAGATAATTAAGGCATTTTCACATTCCAGCAGTTCATTCAACAGGAGGTTAGCATGCTAACCAGCTAGGTCCAACCCAATATGGCAGAATTTTAGCTTATAACATTCAAAAGTTAACTGACATGATCAACAGAATGTGAAAATACAATATTTTTGATGTAATGTTAAAGACATCAACATATTGTCTTGCAGAGTCTAGAATCTGTTGCTAGCTCCGTTCTGTTCTGTCTTGTAATGCCACTTTGTGCGTCAGAGGTGATAGTGAGCCACTGTATCATCCAATCTGCTCTCTGTCCAACCTTGATCCTGTCTTCTGGATCAGCTTTCTGGCAGCACACATCGCCAGTTTGCCAAGTCTACCAGCCAGCTCTCTTTTCCGGACAGCCCTTCTGCCAAAACTCCAACCCCGGATACCATTACTCTCGCCTCAGCCATAACTCCTGCCAGCCACCATCTCCCCCACCTTACAAATCTTCAGAATAAGAGACTTGTCTTTTCACTAATCTGCCTGTTCTGTCTCTGCATTTGGGTTCTGCTTCAGATTCATGAACCTCTCAGATGGTTTCATTTAAATAATTGTGCAGTACCCAAGTCATACAGTATTTCACTCAAAAAGCACAAAGGAAAAACAATATTTGTGGTACAATTTTGTTTTGTTTTGACCAGCAGTAAAATGTTGCTAACCCATTAGTGCACCAGTATGTAATATATGATAATATATCAGCCACATGAGGACAATTAGCTTTTAATTGAATAGAAAATTGAATGCGTGACTTTTACTTACAATAGAGTATTTTTACATTTACTTTAGTAAAATTAGCACAACTTACAAGTTCTCCATTACAAGTAAAAGTCATTCATTTAAAATCTAAGTAAAGGGACAATATTATACTGAAAATGTACTTAAATTATCAAAAGTAAAAATGCTTGTTTTGCAATTGCATATTATTAGATTTGACATTATTAGATTTTTAATACTGATGAAACAATGCCGTAGTAGTTGGTCAGTGAAGCTAATTTTAACTACCTCATACAGTGAAGATCGTTTATCATGACAGTTTAGTCCACTGGTTCTCAACCTATGGGTCGGGGCCCTCCAAAGGGTCACAACATTAATCTGAGGGGCTGTTAGATTAATATTGTGAATTTCTTTCCTCTAATATCTGATTTTTAAGGAAGTATTTTATGATTTGATCTATCTTGGATTCAAACAGAATGAAATTTTAAATTAAACCAAGTCCCATCAATCAACTCATTTGAGACATGACCAAACCAGACCAGCCACTGGTTTACTCTTCATCTAATTGTAGTTTATAAAATGATCATATGTTTTTTTTTTTTTAATGTAAAATCTTCATTTGAAAAAGAGTGCAGCTGTCAAATAAATGTGGACTAAAAAACTACAATATTTCCCTCTGTACAGCAAAGTGTACTTCATTACAGTACTTGAGTAAAAGTACTTAGTTACTTTCCACCACTGTTGGTATATTCACTCCAATAAAAGAATCTGAATATTTCTTCAACCGCTGCAGGACTTATTTAGATAAAGCCACCTTAAGTTCCTTCCACCTTAAATTCAAGCTGCACTCATACTGACAGTCATCACAGCCATAATGAAGAGACTCTGTAATATGGATTCAGTCGGTTTCATAACAACAAACAAACATGACTAACTCCTACACTATGCACTTCTCCTCTAATGCTCATTAATTGAAATACGTGTTCAAATTAGACGTGACTGCGTGTTTCCCCACCCAGACGTATACACCAAACATTGCCATTAGCAAAGCAATCACTCTGATTAGCAATGGAGGAAAGATGTCAGGGAGCGAGAAAGGATTTTGTTCAAGTTCACTTCAGTTTCACTTCTTCTTTTAACACCTGCAGCCTCTCCTCGCTGATTTAATCAAAAAAGTTTCAACAAAAACATCACCTAGCTGCAGCCAATTACAGTGCAGAGCTTGACAACCAAACCACGCAGTCTGACCTTTTTTTCCTGACCTTCTTTCTACTCCTGACAAAGAAATCCGAAGGCAGTGAACATATATTCTGTACCTTTTTAAATGTGAAACTATTTTTAGATATCTCTTTTCACCAGATGACTGAACTGTGTGCTCTGTGTTTTTACTTGTAGATTTGCCCAAGGAGAAATACTTGGAGAAATATCTTGTTCCTGCTCTGTGACAGTTCAATCAGCACTTCCTCAAGACATCAGATGCTTTTGTCTCAGTTCTCTGGTTTCTGATTTCAGGGAGATTTGTGCGGCTTGATGAATTTCCGGAAAGTTGACATTCTAATCCAGACAGTTTGACACGTCTATGGTTTGTGATTTCCAAACACACGTCTACTTTTCAAGTCTTGTTATAAATGTAAGCATTCATAATGACACAGAAAAAAGATTTCTTTGTTTTTCTTTTCACTTTTCACACTGCAAATAGTTTCAAAGGATTTCATTACAGACACAAAAGCGTAATAATAGATTTGATATCAGAAACATTTTTATCAGATGAGGACTCTTGAGATCATAAGAGTGTTATGTGTCATTTTTTGTACTTGTGTTAGTAAAAGGATTTAAATATGCATCAGGATACAAATTGTGCTGAACACAACCTGCAGGTTTGGCAGATAAAGACCTTAGGTAACATTGTCATAACCACATCATGACACCTGTCATGAGCATGAAGGAGTCTTCGTGAATATTTATGACTGTTCTCATTAAATGTCATTCAATCACTTCCGTCATTTTTAATGTAAAGTTGACATTGTTTGAGATGTCCCTGTTATGACAACTTGACATTTACCAAGACAACATAACCTGTCAGTGTCTTTGTCATGACTACTTGACATTTTTAAACTTAAAGAAAGTGTTTAGCTTCATTACATTATACTGTCATAAATGGTTGGCTTTGACACAGACCATCATGAGAGCAAATGATTGTGTCATAAATATTTTTCTGACCTCAAGTAAAGTGGTACAGGCTGAGTCAGCTAATTAGCAGTTAGCTCCATGGCGAACTGAGCTAACTACTGTAGCTACTTCCAGCTACAGAGAGCACTTAGCCTAATTTAGCAACAAGTAAACTAGCTAACCGCTATCTGTCCATCAGGTAACTGTAAGCTAAATAACTTTGGCACTGTACTCTGTCATCAAACTGGCCTTATAATATTTAATGAAATCTTTATGACACGTCCAAATGGTACCACTTTACATGAGGAAAGGAAAATATTCATGAATATTTATAACAATGACAGTCAGTGTCAAAATGAACCACATATGACAGTTCAATGTTTAACGGTTTGATAATGTCAAGTTGTCATAAAAAGACATCTCAAACAATGTCGGCTTTGCTTTAAAAATGACATAAATTAATGAATGATACTCAATGACAACACTAATAAACATTAATAAAGACTCCTTAATGTTCATGACAGGTGTCACGACATGGTTATGACTGTTTCATGACAATCTTACGCACATCCCTTCAAATAAAGTTTTAGCAGTCCTTAAAGGTTCCCCACAAAGTTTTTGGTCTCTAAAAGTGCTATTTTTCCCACTGATGCATTATACAGCTGGATACTGGTCGCAAGGCTGGTGCCTATTCAGTCCAATAGGAATTGACTCACCTGGTGCATACACCAAAAAAGTTTCCTGGCTTCCGAGTTCACTTCTGCAATTTGCATGCCACTGAAAATATGGTGCAGTGTTTCTCCCACTGGCCCTACCCATGAGTTCCTGCTCAGCCTATCAACTTTACGTTGTGATGACATCATGTAAAAAAATCACTTTTTTTTGGATCTAGGAAAATACAAATATAATACCTCCATGGATTAAAAAAAATCACAACAGAAAGAGGTGACTTTGTTTGCAGATTGACGCGTCCATTCAATAGTTTTACAGATGTCTACTTTATAATGGAGGTCTGCAGGGGAATTTCTGTTGCACTACCTTCAGTGGCCACTGGGCAAAATTTGAAGCAAGAGTGGCTTGCTATATCTAGTGTCTTATTGGGTCTATATTTTGTTTGTCTCATGCACAAGGATGTACATGCATGTGGAGGCAGGCGATGCAAAGCACATTCCTGCCACTACAGTATGCCACTGAACTACAGGTGGAGGTAATGTGCCAACAAACCCTGCTGTATGCAAAGGCAAGGCAAGGAAGAGGAAAAGTATTAAGTAACAATGCAGGATTTCACAAACCTATTACAAATGTTTTATTGGGAAGGAAATCAACTGAACATGTTTGTTAGACTTCAAGGATACACACAGTCTGTTTGTAGGAATACTGAGTGTAAACTTAACTTTTGTTTGTTTACAAGAAAACTCCACGGAGCACATTTAAGACAAAAGGTCTGTGCTTTTACCCAGATTTTATTACAGTCTGATTAAACAAATTTTCCTGTGGTTATCCTCTGAGTATCTGAGTCAAATGTTATTATCTTTATTACCTCCCGTATATAAAATGCACTTAACTGGATGATCTGTCTTGCGTCTTTTTAGCTTGCTACGAGGGCTGGGGCGCTTTTTCACTTTGTTCATGTATGTTGATTTCTTATCTCCGTCTACACTCAGATTTGGGCTAAATTTGATGGATTGTGGTATTTCGGCATTGATTAGCCCAAACTAGTTCGGAGGGCGCACTGCATCATCTGTTCATTTGTTTATCTGCGTGTCAGATAGCAGAACTGGAGCGTATTCCACTGCAGCACTCTTTGTAAATCACTGTGGATAGGGCTGTCAGCTCAGTGATTAAAAGTAAACAGGGGAGGCCTTCACACTCCCCTGCTGGCTGCTCTCCAGGATTCTCCGCTCTATTTTTGCGTTTGAGTAAATATTTTCAGAGGTGTTCCCTGTAATAATCCTGAAAATCAGTTAATTATCTCCCCAGAGCCATTGTCTTGTCTTGTTGATTGTACCAAGTCTGCACAGCACAATGTGTGAGTGGAAGTTCACTTTTTAAATTTCCGAAGAGTGTGGCGCCACCTCCAGCTGACGCTGCAGTCCCGAGTGTGTGGGAGGTCAGCTGATCCGGCTGGAGAGAGGGAGGTCAAAACACACACAAACACACACATACACATACTCCCTCAGATTCCGGCACATAGTTTGATGGGGCTTCTTTATCTGCACTGAGTGAGTGCAGCGAGTGTGAGAGATGATGAATGAACTGAGACGAAGTGACAAAGAGAGACGGAGGTGGCAGATGAGGGCAGAGGAAGTTGCACACGCACATGCACACTAACTGAAAACACATACACACATAGTCAGAACCTCTGTCTTGTTTCCTGTTTACAATGTTGGGGTGATGGCTATTTTTGTCCTGTAGCTGTATCAAGTGAGGCCTTCAGCTTTAACAATAGAGCATGGTGTAAACTAAAGAGAGCTGACCTTTACATGACAACACGCTTAAGAGACAAGACAACAATAATGTCTTATCCATTTCCTGTTTGTTGGCTAAAGCGAATCTTTGGCTGTATTCAGACTCGCCTACTACATACTATGGATGAACACAGTATGCATACTGATTTCATGGCAGTATGGAGTGTAAAACTGTTAAACTGATGTATTTTGCAGTTTCCTGGAGCAGGTTTCTAGTTTTGGGAAACAGAGGGAAACAACAACATACCAAGTGGCAAATGCTACTGTGTAGTATCTTTGTTCTCTAAGAAGTTGATGTGAATGTTCATGATTTTCATGATTAATCTGAGATGGGTAACGCCTACCAGGAACCAGATTCATCAGTGTTTTGTTGTATTATTATATTATTTCACTGCCAGTGTATCGTTGGAGTTGGAGCCTGTTCTCCCAGTATTTCCGCTGCTTTGAAAGCATAACAGAATCCTTGTTATTGTTGCTTCAATCAAACTGGGTGCCTTTTCATAAAAGTTGCAAAATGTAATGTAATGAAAGAAATACAGCTGCACAAAATCAAGAATATCTTACAGTTTTGAGTCTGGCTTTGTCTTGGCTGCGCTGGCTACAGTGGTCTGTGTGACTGTGGAACAAGAGTGCTGTGTGAGCAATGACGGACGTCCATTCCATCAATTTTCGTATGACTGCCAATATTTGAAATCCACACAGATGATCTCACACTGCAAAAAGTGAAAAGTGAATTTTGTGATTGAGTAGCATACAAAACTTGTAAAATAAATAAATAAATAAAAACCTTCCCTTGTTGGCCTGACGAGTTGTTGTGACTGTTCCAGTGCTTTTCATTGTGGAACACAACAGATGAAGAAACATTGAAATATTTTTGGCATACTGTACAGCAGATTTTTGTTTGGATACTGGATACTACATGCTACATTTTGATCAAATCAGTATTTAGCCAATATGGTGGGTGGTTTTGAACACAACCTTAGTTTTCAAATTTGTCCCCTGTCCCAATCATTACAACTGATTTCTCTCAAACATAATTTCTTTTAACAATTGGAAACACTGGTAACATTTCACTTGGTCAGTTTAACATGCAAAAATATTTGTCTGCCATTCAACAAATATGGAGTTAAGTTTCCGGTAATAAATGAATGTTTACATGGGTTTAAACCAAAGGTTTGACACTTCTTTGCTTTCTTGCAGAGAGGTTAGAGGTCATTATGATCTTATCAGTTCATGACACAATCCTACGATTTTAGCAGTTTACTATAATCTCAACACAAAAGGTCTTTCCTCTTAAACCTAAAACAACTGCAGGTATTCACCATCTCAGAATGTTGTCTCTGAATTCTGTCTGTCTCTGTCTGAATTAACTTCACACTGTACTCCAGATAATATCATCCAGAAAAAGACTCACAATGTTCAGGAAGATCTGTGGAGACTTCATAGATGCTTTACCTCATCTCAAATGTGATATTTTCACCAATAAACAAATCATTACCAAAAAATAAAAAGGAATCTTGTCTCTTTCTTCTCAGAAATTAGTACCAAATTAGGTCTTTCCAGAATAATTTTGATATATTCCAGAACATATATATTTGAATTACCCAATTATGTCTCACAGGGTAAATCTGATGCTAATACTCGACTGTAACGACTGAGGAATTTTTAAAGAAAGCAAAAGCTACTTTTACTTTGTGAGAGACAATGAAAACAGAAGAAAGGAAAATGTCCTCACTATATATTTGGAGGAGTGTCAAAGGTGGCGTTGGGAGGCTGAAGAGCGCAGGTCACTGAATCAAGGAAAACATTTCAGTGCAGCGGTCTGTTCTGGCCCCGCTGCCTTCCGCCATGACGCCTGTTCATCTATCACACTTCCTGTCTGTGTGTGTGTGTGTGCATGCCTGTGTGTGTGTATGAGCATTTTTGACCATTTTTATCTGAATCTCTATGTGTTTATGGACTCATTGCTCCGTCTCTGTCCCCCCTCTGCATCTGTTTTAATGTCCTTGTTTGTCTCGCACACACGCACGTACAACACACACACACAAACACACACGCCAATATACAGCACATGGACATTAAACAACACACACATCCATTCCAACTGATAAATCACAGCTTTGTGAATATGTCAGTTCAGACCCGGGAGGCTGCAGTGTGCAACCATTTCTTTAGTGTAAAGAGAAAACACACACACACATACACAAAGTCACAGCTGTACGGTTAAAGACACCTGAGACAGATGAAAAATAAACCTGTCCTACTACCAGCTGCTGAGGGTGTAGAATACAAAACCAGGCACACACACATACACACATATAAATGTGCACACACACACAGAGTATACACACGTTGATGTGTTCAAAGATGCTTATGTATTCACACACAAAATAATGCAGCTATTGTTGAATTGCAAGACAATAATAAGACAATTCTAGTGTAATTCATCAATTTCCATGTTTCTACACATAGATATTCTCTTTTAAAATCCAATTTACATGATGCAACTTATGATTATTGTGTTTCCTTCTCCATGGTTATTTCTGATATTTGTGGTATTTATTTTTTATTTTTCACTGATGGTATCACACTTGTTTGTACAGGAGGTTCATACAGATGTGCAGACACAGTACCTAATATAAATATTTATTGTTATTGTGTCTTTATTCTTCTTTGTTATGTACCAAAACAGAACACCATTGTGTCATCAAATATACATGACAACCTCTATGAACGTGATTCAGGTGTGTTCTGAGTATAGTTTATTTTAATAACAGTAAAAGTTTTAATTCTCGCATATTGTAAGATGATACACTTATTATCTCTTCAACAAAGAGCAAAATTCCAAGTTACTTTGACTCAGGAGATCAGCATCACAAATCATATTTTTGTGCTCAACCCCAGTTTCCTCTGAGTGAAATTAAAAAAACTCAATGAAGTTAAATTGAGCTTTGGAAAGACTGGGGGAATTTTATATCCAACCAGCATTGCAGAACTGTCAAACATTTTACACTTTTTGGATTTGCAAACATTTGTAGGTTTCAGTGGCGTTTTGGATTTTTTTTAAATTCAGATTTTTGTTCTGGTGACTCAGTTGAGTTAAGCCACATACCATGTGACTGGTCTTGAGGTAAAGGTTCTTAAGGTTCCACTCTGGCCCAGAGCTTTTATCACATGTGTGACCCTTACCGACTCTCTTTTCAAGTCGGTCTTAACATTTCACCGCCAAGTAAAGAAATCCATTCTCATTCCAGGTCATCAGTACCAACGTCTTTGTCACGCTTCTCTGCATTTCGTGCTGATACACTAAGTACACTTTAGTATAGACGCAGCACAAGCCGCTAAAATTTCTCTCTGTTTCAAGCCATGAATATTTGGATCACCTCTCAGCTGAAGAAAAACAAGGATATGAAAACAAACTACAAATTATGGGCACTTGTGATCCATATGCAGCATCTGCTACCGTATTTGAGTCACTAAAGTCACTGCCAGAGCTCCACTATGGCAATGTTTACGTCTATATGTTTACACCTTACACTGCCGATCTGGATGAAAACATACAAAGTACTGACAATTATATGTATTTATACAGAAAGTATTTGTACAAGGACGTAGCCTGTTGTTGTTTAGTATGTCCATCAAGCGACACAACCCCTCGTGTCCAACAATGCCCCTGTGGACACGTACCATAAAGGATATCTTATGCGGCTGGGACACCAAGGGACGTAACAAAACATTGGTATTTGACAACCTAAGTATGCAAACAGGCTGAATTAGAGCAGAAATGTTATTAAAAATGCTGAATTAATTAGTTTTTATCATGTACAACGAAGGTGTGGGATCCCCGTTTCATTATTGTTCTCCCAACCACAGAAGCTCAGTGTTGGTGTGAAAGGAAGATTATGCATTTCTACAGCATATAGTAAATACAGGATTACTGCAACAGCATTTACTATAGAATTATTATGGGATTACTATAACCTTATACTGTTGTAGCTCTTTCAACCATAAATCCTCTAAACCATAAATCTTTTCAATCTCAAAGACACGTGAAAATATGTTGGTTGTTGCTTTTACATAATAATGTTACTAAGTAAAGAAAAATCATTCTATTAACATGCTCTCTACTTCACTCCAAAACTGTCTGCATGTTAAATTGCTTTAGTAAACATTGCAGCAACCTCTTAGGCCAGCTATTGCTCAGGAGGCAGAATGTGTTTTCTATTGATCGCAAGCTTGGTGGTTCAAATCTGTAACGCTGAGCAAGACACTGAATCCTGAATTGCTGCTATAGATGAATCCGGTGACTGCTATGTGTGTTCCGCCATCTTGAGGTGCCGCCATTGCTGCGGTGGCATGTCATGTCCCTCACTCTTGGTGGACTGACAACGTTAAACAGCAGCCCTAAGTAACTGATGAAGATAGAAGAATTGTAAAGTTCTTAAGACGACTCATTCATTTGCGCTCATACTGTAGGGAGACGCCACTGCAGCAATGGTGGCTTGTCAACTTCTGGTACTTCCATCTGTGTGATTGCAACCTATTTGCCATCCTTTCAGCACTATATATACATATACAGTATATTTTGCTCCTGTGGTTAAATAGAGAAAGACCTAGCTGTCTGTACTGCAGGGCCATTCAATTAAAATTCAGTTGGGGCAGATTTTAAATTGATTGTTGATTGATTATCTATTTTGAAACAAAGTACAACTTGTTATCTTATCTTATCTTATTAGTGTACCATTAGGTGTATGGTGTATAATTAGGGTATAACTACTGTCTAATAAATAACATATTAGTTCTATTTTTGTCTAAATTCATATAAAGTACGGCGTCTTCTTTGTATAGCATAAAACAAAGTGCGACCAATACTTCCATAGACCGTATTTACTTGTTTTGTCATCTATCAGATTTATGTATGCCAGGTCATTTAGAGGTTGCTTCTGGGCCGGATGTGGGCTGCAGGGCGCCAAGTGACTCGGCCGAGTGCACAGCAATGACCAGAGATTATGGGTGAGTCAGTGCATGTTGGTTACCCCATGTCAAACACTGGTGTTTTTGAGGGAAAGTGGAGACACAGACAGAGAAAACACCAAGGGGATCACCCTCACGCCTACCCAGTCTTTATAAAGCTCCTCCAACCACAACCCCCACCCCTTTTTTTTTCTTTTCCCACACAGCAGCCAAAAAGGCAGAAGCTCAGCAACCGGCTGCTTCAGATATCCTGTGTTGGGTGTGTATCTATTTTTAACCACCTCATGCTTGTGTGTTGGGGCAGAGTCAGCTTCGTGTGTTTCTTCATGCTGAGCTCTGGCTTTTGCAACACAAATGCTGTAAACCCATGTTTCCCACCCAGCCGCAGAGATAAGAGAGCTTCTGTTATTCAGGCAGACAGGCAGCCTGTGCACAACAACAATGAGTCCTGCTGAAGACACACCGTGCTCTGACAAATGCAAAACAAACACACACATTCTCACACACATTCTTTCTCTCTCGCTCTCTGTAAACATGTGTGTGCGCATGTGTACATATTTTTCTCTCTCCTACACACAAGTGCACACAGACATAAACAAATGGACACACTTAGCAATGTGCATGCAAGGCATGCAGGGCTATGGTTATTATTTTTAGACCTGGGCAGCTAATATAAAGTATTTTTAAATCGGACCACTCAGAAAAATGACCTTAATGATGAATGTTATTTTTATCAGGTTGGGAAAATCTAAATCTAAATTTAATAATACATTTAACGAAATATAAATGCAGTACTTTTCTTGTTTTTTCTCAATTTTTCGCAAGTTGAAGTGCGCACAAAATATTTATTTCTCTCATATTATGTTTACAAATTTGTGAACCTCTGTGTTAATGAGCACTTCTCCTTCTCAGGTGTGTCTAAGACAGGTCACAATAAAGAGCCACTCTAAAATGTGTAGTTTTATCATGTACGTAGTATATTTATCTTGTAGACCTTTTACATAGGGCTTCAGACACCAGTTTTTTATCAGGAGGGAAACAAATCATGGCCCGCCCTACTCTGCTTCTGATTGGTTAGTACTTGTTGCCTTTGTTAGTCGGCTTGTTTAGGTTTAGGCATGAGGAGTGATTGGTTAGGGTTAGGGTAAGAATATCAGGGTAAGCCAGTGGCAGAGTAGGGCGGGTCATGACTTTGCCCTCCTGGAAAAAAAAAATGGTTACTGTAACCACATGTGAAACAAACATAATTCACTGCCTAATAAATGTCTCTATTCAAGATAAAACTTCACATTTTAAAGTGGTCTTTAATCTTGAGCAGTCCAAAGCACAAAGATGTGCTCACTAACACAGTTGGAGCAACAAAATTGGAGAGAAATTTTGTGTGCATAGAAGTCTTAGATCCTTTACTTAAATTCATGAAAAATCTGAACAAAAACAAACGTGTTACGTTTAGATTTTTGTTGAGCCTAATTATTGCATTTGTTCGACAATGCAAGCAAACAGTTTAAGAATCCATTATATGAGTACAGACTGGCACGCAGCCATGAATAATACATGTACCATATGGGCAAGCACATGCCTGCAGACACAAAAAACACACACAAAGCATACTCACACGCACTTGTCTCTTTGGCACTACATTCTTCACACTCAAAAGTGTTTATTAAAGGTGTGATAAGTGACACCACACCAGCCACAGCAGCGACAACCTTCGCTCTCAGGGGAGGATGCCATCATCGCTGAGCTGGCTCTCATCCCACCAGGTTGTTGTTGTTGTTGCTGCTGCAGCTGTTTTAATTGTGTTAATGCATATGCAACACTAGACACAGAAAGGCTTTTCTGACCTACTTTCACCTTCTGTTCTTTCTCACTTTATTCATCTCCGACTCTCCTTCATCTGCCTCCCTCTCTTTCAGGTCAGATGGAATGAGGAAGGCAGAGATGGCAGAATGTGAGGAATTTGGCAAGCGACTAAAACTGAATAACGATTAAGGACATTCCTTGAGAACCAAATCAAAGTCATGCTGTGTTTTATTAGGGTGTGTTTCAGCAAGGGAGCTGCTCTGATACCTTGTGATCTAATGTGTCAAACCACTGCAGATGTTCTCATTTAGAAAAGTCACACCTGCATAGCACCATTGTGATGGAGTTTCCATGGGTAATATCTACAGTACAATCTGTTTTCCTTGTTTGATGCACCACAGCCCTTTTCAGCTAAATGCCAGGGTTGCTAATGCAGTTTGTCAAGCAGAATATCTGTTTTTGTCTCCAAATGTCACGTTCAAACTTGCGTGCTAGTTCACTTCTTTTTTTTTCCAATTTGCATGTTAATTATAATTATCAGCCACATCACTGGAAAAGGCTTGCAAAGAAATGGCAATAATGATTTCCAATAAAATCCTCTTAGCTCTGCAATGTACAGATTATATAGGTCAAGGATTATACAAAACCATTTCATTCATTAGTTTGATTTAAAGCCTCTTGTCCACCATCCATCCAGTGTGTCACTAACAAAGGGTGCTGAGAAAGTCTTACTTTAACTAAAGGGATATTTCACTTTTCTCCTGTTCCGCTCCACAGAAAGATCAGAGGTCACATCATGGGTACAAATCAGCAGCTTCGATGCTGTTGGTGAGACACCAAACAGGGTTTTGTCAGATTGTTGGTTACTGGCCAAGATTGAAGATTACTTCAAACTACCGTGAATAAAACTTGGCATGCTCTCAGACAGCTGAAAGTGAATGCAGTGCAGTACTTACAGACTCAAAACAAGGACAAAACACGGCTGTTTAACTAAAAGTTTGCGGACGTAAACTAAAAATCTGTTAACCACAACATGTGCCAGTGATGACCTGTGTTACAACTTTGTAACATTCTGAGAAATAATTTTTTTTTTCTTTGTATCTCTAGTGTTGTGTGGCCATACAGATGATGGGATCACAGTGAGCTTTGTGGATAGCCTACACTAACCAGGACCAGTACACTGTTTCCTGAAAGACAAGGCAGTGATGTGTTTCAAATGATGTGTTGCCAAAAACTACAGTTCTTTGAATGGCCACTTAAGGCGGGGTCCAAAAGGGAGGCAGTCCACATAGACCCCTATATGAAAATGCTCAAGTTTAAAGCAGAAATAAACATGTTTACAGCCTGTTGCAGAAGCGGATTAGGTCTCTTTAGCAAATTCCCATATTCACAACTGGGTGAATTTTTATTTAACTCGCCTTAATAAAGATGGGGCGTGCTACTCTAATCCAACAACACTTCTCATCAAATTCAGTGAATATCTCTTCATGGTCCTCTGGCTCCCCATTCTGAGTGTGCTAAAAAAAAATTCTGATGTTTCTACACAGCCACACACCCGAACTGAGCCACACAACAGTGTTCAAGACGAGGGGAAGATGAGGGCGAGCAAAAGGGACCGTAAACCTTCTGAGGGAGCACTGAAGGAGGATTTGTTTGGTTGTTGAGTTCAAATATAAACAAAAAAAAACTTTCTCCGGAATAGGTCACCACACCATTAAATTATATTAAGGCTTAAAGTGATGCTTAATTAAAGGCGTGGACACTTTATCATCACAGACGATGAGCTGCTAGAAAGTTGCTTCCTTTGGGCACCTCACCACATCACACTTCGCCAGCTGCTGCACTTCCAAGTTTGACAGTGGTGAATTCCAACCTGTTCTCATCGCAGATCATCAAACATTGACTTATTTGACATGCCACTTGGCATCTCATACTGATGCACAAGGTACCCTTTAGTGTCTGTATGATACACTGCCAGAATACCTTTTTTAAAAATGGGTAACAGAGTTTCCACTTGGTTTGCCGTGGGCGACAAAACTACTTGGTATAGTTTAGGAAAATATCATGGTTAGCATCATAAAGTAACATGTCATGTAGCATGTGACAAACACAGACTTTCTTGCTCTTTACACTACGTCACCTGATGCAGGTGTGTTTCCATCAAAGTCACAGAAAGCCTGCTGTGTCTCCTGCAGACAGTAAAGGGTACCTTGTGCCTCTGTTTGAGTCATCGTGGGGCGTAACAAAATATTGGTATTTGATGAGTGAGTGACTTCTACACAACCTTTTCTTAATCTTTTATATCAACCTCTCGCTGCTGCAGAGGGTGAAGACATGCAGCTTAAAGTAAATGAAGACACATCACAGCCTCATGAATATATTGTGCTTCTTTGACCTCCTTATGTGTAAACCTGAGTGATATGATATATTTTTGAATGTACTACAAGTACAAATAGATTTAGTTAGATTTTCTACATGATTCTCCAATTTTTCTTCATCTCTGTTCATTTTGAATGATTTACATTAATAACCTGTCAGCATTATTGTTGAGGGGGAATGATTGCACTCTGTGCCACATGACTGTGTAAGCAGTATTTCATGTATACTCAATCCATATCTATATTGGTTTATGTAATGTATAGGGAAAATTATAATATATATCTAGAGACACACGGAAGAAAAGATGAGGTTGTCTGATCCCTTAACTTCTATTTCTCTGCATTAGTCTCTCTCTAGTCTCCACATTGCTCTCTGTCCTCCCTCTCTTTGAACTTGTTTCTCATTTTTTTCTGCTTTCATCTCCCTTTCTCTAAAGCTATTGGAGGAATGCCAAAGTCTCCAGAGAGGCCAGTTATGAGCGGCATTGCATTCCAGTCTGCTCTGCTGTGTCGAGATGGACAGGTTGGAAAGGCGGGCGGAGGCACGTGACCCTTCTGGTGACAGATGGGAACAAGACCGAGAGGAATCTACCTCTGCCCCCGTTCCCTCCGCCCCCACCCCCAGCCTTACCTTGTCTCGCTGGAGGATTTCAGTTTCTCATGCTCTCAGTTTCTTTTGCCCCCTTAATACCTGGTCACAGCACAGTTTAGCCATGTTGTGGTGCCCTAAGCTGTGGATAGAAGCACTTTCACTGCAGGGAGTTTTAACCCTTTATTACACACAGTCGAGAGACCGTGGATGATTGCTGACCAGGCCTAGTGGGTGCGGGCTCAGGAGGGGCCCTGGGTCTGTGCTTTCTGGATGTATTTGCAACTGCAAATTAGTATGTAAATATAGTTGTAGGAGATGTTGTTGACACATATTACCAACTGTAGAGATGTAACAATATATCAAATGTCACTATATCATGATGAAAAAATCGATACCATAAAGCCAAAGCACTTTAACTTAAAATGAAAACCAACTTTTATACGAACAAAAAAATGCTCTAGACATAAGATTTATTGGTTAATAAAGACATTTTTTTAAAAGACGTCATTGGTTAAATGTCAGGATAAATATTGTGTTGTAGACTTTTTATTGTGGTATTGTTATACCTTGAGTTTTTGGTTACATTCCTAACAAACCACGATGTTTAAAAGTGATAGGTTTTTGGGAACTTGTGCTTTTAAACTGCTTTCCAGTTGATTTGGTTTTACTGGGTTAGTACAGGTTGTTTATAAGTGTGGTTTGTGCTACATTCTTTCAACAAAGCAAGCTCATAAACACACACACACACACACACACACACACACACACCCACACACACACACACGCACACAAAGTACAATCCCATTTAATCACAAGAATCCTGACTGGGAGCATTCCTGTCGCACAGAGTTAGGACGATTTGCTTATTAGAGCAAACAATGGTATCTGTCAATTTCATTTTCATAAGCTGAAAGATTACAGAGCGATGTGCTGATCCTCTGTATCCAGTCCAGCGCACTGCCATTCTTCTGCTTTCCCACGTCTGATAGGCACCATGTTGATGTTGGCTGCTACATAAACTCTTTCCCTACACATGCAACGGAAACAGTTATGTCTATATTATAATACCATGAGGTTAGCGTAAAACCACAGAGGAGGTTTTTGTTATTGTTTAAAGGTACTTTGCCGATTCACCTCTCTCCCTCAGCTGGCCCCCGTGTCACCGAGGTGCCATTATTCACATTAAAGAGCATCCTCCTCCTCCTCCTCCTCTCAGATGTTATTGTTATAGTATTACAGAGGAGCCACTGTTCAGACTGCTGACTCCCATTTTAATAACCTGCTGCACCTGAAAGTCTGCATAGCTGTGTCATTCACAAACATATGCTGATTCAGTGTAATGAACCCAATGACTGCACCTGAGAAATGATTAATGACACACTAAAGCTGCCTTCACATGATGAGAAATTTGCTCCTGGCTCATTGCGAGGTAGTTGCAGAGAGGCAAAGTCCAGTGCTATACGTCATGTCTGCTTGGTGTACAAACAACTAAGATAACTTCAGTATTGGGTTTAGCTAAATTAATAAATTATATGCCTAATCACAAATCTTGTTGCCTCATCTGACTGCTGCTATTTTTCCAACCAGTGCATTTACTTGTGAGATTGTAATATGTTTTTAATGTCGTGTTACAGAGTTTGGATAAGTCTGGAACACTTTTCTTCCATCATTCTCTCCCTCCTCTGCCTGTATGTGTCACTTCAGGCTACATCATCACAAACAGCTGTGTGCCCCTTAATGTGTACAAAGTGTGGCAGCTGTATATGAACTGTAAATGTGCTTAAATACCGTATATACGTGACACACAAAAGCTCAAAATATCATCAAGAATCAGCAGGTTTATACATACAAGGAATTTGCCGTGGTGTTCTGCAGCACAACAATAAACCGATTACATGGGTTAGCAACCTGTGGCTCCGGAGCCACATGCAGCTCTTTTGCCCCTCTCCAGTGGCTCTCTGGGGCTTTGACAACAAATTATATAGACATGAATAACATTGACATAACATCATCAACTAAAATGTGCATCATAGCCCGTGTGCCAGTGGCACAAAGTCTCAAATCCCTTGGGTAGCGATGTATGCCAACTACAAAAAAGAAAAGCCACAGAGAAAAATAGAGAATTTAACAGTAGTGGCTTCGGACAGAATTTTTTCTTTTTTAGCTAAATATGGCTCTTTTGATAGTAAAGGTTGCTACTCCTGACATAGTAAATAGAATAGATAAACACAAGCACTACAAGTCAAGAAACATAATACAAATATGTACAAAATGTTATTTATTTTACAGGAATCTGTAAAGTATGGCGTAGGCCCTACATTAAAGTTGCCATAATACTTTATGCTCATTTTCAAGTGTATACTTTTCTATTAGAATAGATTTAAGGTTTATATGCTGAAAAGACACAATTGTTTTCATACTGGCCATATCTGCAGAACCTCTATTTAGCCTGTGTTGGAAACACTCACTGTTTTAGCTTGTGTTTCTTTAAGGCCCCAAGCCTATTCCAGATTCAGCTCCACACTAGCTGCACATTATTCAAATAAGTTACATAGTGATGTCATCATGTAGCAGAAGAAAGGCTGGATCACAAACGAGGTGTTCCAAGTGGTTCAGGAGGAGTCTTTTCTATGGGAGAGAGGAACAAACTTGGCGAGGGCTTTGCAGACCTTTTGACATGCACAGAAAAGCTGTATAGCACATTAAAGGACAGGGGAAACCTCCAGAACATAGTAACATGATAATAAAATTAACCCTGTGTAAATCTGACATATGGACAAACTCACCAAATTCTGTCACAAAATACACAAGCATCAGCCGTTAACGTGAATTATTTGCATGTGAAAGTATTCTCATGAATATGAATGAATATCAGCTATGTTTATGTTTATGAGAGGAGGTTTGCTGCAGGCCAAGATTACTGCTGCTTTGTTTTTGTGGAAATCCTGCAGATGCACCTGCACGGTAATTGCTCGCTTTTGTGCGTGTTGAAAAGTATGTGCATCTGCATGAGAGGGATTTTGTGAGCTTGTTTGTGCGATGTGTCAGATTCTTTGTGTGTACGTGTGTGTGTGTGTGTGTGTGTGTGTTTCCAGGTGGAGGAAAGAGGGGGCAGTTTGCAGCAGGGGACCGGAGAATGAAGTGAAGGAAACGGGAAGGAAATGACGAAGGCCTGCTCTCTCAAAACTGCCACTCTCCCTTTGTCGTCCTGTATGGAAACTTGGACGCACACACACACACACACACACACACACACACACACACACACACACACACTGCCTGTTGTTGTTGTGACTGTGATGAAAAATCTGGTACACAGGATCTGAGACACAGGATGGAAAACACTGAGCTTGGAGAATAGAGTGAGAAAGACAGAGGACAGAGAGACGGGAAAGAAAAAAGTCATAGAGACGTAGGGAAAGACAGATTGAAAAAAGTTAAAAGACCAACTGTTCAACACTTATATAACACAATCTTACTTTGCATTCATGAGAGTTATACCCCTCACTAAGCAGAATCCACATAACAGCTGAAGTTCAATAATTTTTCTTTTCATGCAGCACTCGGTTTGTCAAAGTCAGCGTCCCATTTTTCAAACGGCTGTCGTCTCTTTGTGAAATTAAGCTCTTGGGAGAGACGCCTTTGAGTGGGAGCAGGTAAATCATGCACAAATAAAATGATTATTGCACATTTGTTGGCTGAGCAGAGGCCAAATAAAGCATTTCTGCACATTAACTTGAGAGCGAGGCGACGTAGGAAGCCGGTTCTTCCACTCTGATAACCCACAGGGCAGCGAGAGTGGAGTGGCGTCACAAACAGCGCCGTCGCCGCCACAACATGACCAGGATCAAACATGTTTCCTATTGTTTGTTTAAATCAGCCTGGGGTGCCAGATCAGCTATATTAGCAGCTAAAAATGTAAATCATAGAGAAGCTGCATGGATTTAAGAATGTGTCAGTTTTTCTGTAATGTGTATTTTAATGTTTTTATATTTGGCAATCAACACCTTGCCTATCGACTACAGTTGGAAATTAGCTATTCAGCTACAAACTGGTACATTTACAGCAATGTTCATCAATGTGCACTGTCCCTGAACAAATAAACTTAAACTTAAACTTAAACCTCAATGTTCTGGTAGTGCAGGGGCAAACATGATTCATCTGCAGACGCCGACGCAAAAACAAGAAAGGGGAAGGTCAAAGGTCACTGCAAGAATGTCATTGGCATGTTTGTTATCACATATTTTCACACAAATGCACAAATGAGTATGTGTGAACACACACACACACACACACACACACACACACACACACACACACACACTTTTGATGTCGAGAGGAAATCTGTGTTTTTTTTAAACAGTCTCATCTTTCAGCTCAACAATGTTGTTTTGATTTTGTTTGTCTGTTCTACAGAATGAGTTTTCTTCATTCCTGTTACAGACAAAAACAATGTTTGTTCCCCCCTGGGCTTAAAGGCATTTCATATTTGATACAGAAGCGTTTAGGTTGTGTGTGTGTGGGTGTGTGTGTGTGTGTGTGTGTGTGTGTGTGTGTGTGTAGGTGTGTGTGTGTGTGTGGTTCCCTTTCTGTAATGTTTCTGTGTCTGTTCATATGGAGAAGAAATGAACAACTTATGGGAATGTCCAGTTTCATCCAACACCGCTGTCCACGTCTTCCTATCCACCTGCGAGTCCAGTTTCATCACGCAGGTTGGCACAGAAACTCAAGACAGCAATATTTTTGCCTTGTTAGTACTCCAGCCAGCAAACAAACTTCTACCTGCATTGGAGATTCCAAACAAATCTTTATTGACAATTGTCACAGGGTCCACAGGGGCTGACAGGTCATTTTATATTGTAAACATACAGTGTGAGCATATGAATCCTGGACTTTAACTTTACATCGCAGACAAATTACTTGTACAGGAGTTAGAATTAAACATAAACATTTCTAAAATCATACATGTGTCTGCCCGGTTCATTAAGACTTATATGTCTCATACTTTGATTTACTCACACACACACTCTACCAGGTGAACTACCAGGATGCTCCATGACTGTAGTTTTGAATTAAATATTTAAACTTGGCTCAGTTATCTTCTTCTTCACTGGTTTTTAAAGCAAGAATGAAAACATTCATCCCCAGCCCTTATCCAGAGGTGGATTAAGGTGATCACTACTCTCTGTGGGACTCCTGTGGTTCTGACACAGATAGCGTTTCTGCTGCAACACTGCTACTGCCAGCCCTATCTTTTTGTTGAGTTTGCAGAAGAGTTTTGAGGAGAAGAAAAGAGTTGTATCCAGAAAGCGGTGTGACTTTTTCACCCCTCATTGAGAGAGTGAGAAAGGGAAAAATACTGACCTTGACCAGATTTTTTCTTGTCTTTGACATATTTTACAGCTACATGTCACTGTAACGAGAGGTGTTATGTTGCTGATATGATGTCAGTGTGACATTTTCACTGTGCTTATTTACAGGAAATCATGTGCGTCATGCAGAAGAAATAGGTGAGACTCTGAATCTCTGGATGAGTGGCTGCTAGATGTCGCCACATCTACCCAATCAGCTGCTTAATTTGAAATATTTTATGCTGCAATAGGGGTCAAGTTTTTAACAAAATATTGATTAAAATTAAATATTGTCTGGCCAGTCCGGGACCCTTGCACATGTGGGGCCCAGGGGCTACAGCTTAGGCCAGGCTGTGCATTAATCCTCCACAGCCCTCATCCCATTGTCTAATAATCAAGCCGACTCAATCAAGGCTCTGAGAGGGCCTGAAAGCCTCTCTCAACAGCCCCTGCACTTCCTCTCCAGTAATTCCTACAACATCCAAAAACTTTCTTGCAGCATCGACAGCTATTTCTGTTCTCTCTGATTTTCTTTCTGCCTCAGCAGCGCAGTTAATTGCCACAGCCAGAAATGCAAAGAACTTTGCAAAGGAAGGTTCTCCCTTCCTTCTTGAATCTTTCCTTTCCTAGCTCCTTCCTCATGGTGAGGCCTTCTCTTGGACTTTGTCCCCATGACTTCCATTTCCTTCTTTCTCTTTGGACAGTCTGTTTCATGACTCCCCCCACACTAATCACTCTTTGGTTCTTTCCCACAGTTTTTACTGCTCCTACAACATTTACCACAGATCCCGAACTGATGTCAGCACATAAGCAAGCTGTGTCCAAATTTCCAACAATGTCTGCACTGAATGGATTTAGGAACAAAGGGCCTTACGGGGTTACTGATATGGTCCATGAATACTTTGGCAGGATCCCTGATTCAAAATGCAACATACCAGATCTTGTTTAACATTTTTCTCTGTCACTCATCTTGAACATCCTATGATAACCACTCCTTCTCACTCTTTAAATCTGCTTCAAAATCATAGGATACACCCTCAACAACACCCTTCACTGAAGCTCTTCTGTTGAGCAGAAACCATGACACCTGGTAGCCACCTAACTCTGTTATTTTCAATGTTTTCAGTGCTTTCTTAAGTTGTGTCTTCAACACAAAATCAACAATGATTAAAGTACTTATTTTAACATCTACAATGCTGTCTTTGCTTACGTTTGTCCTTAATCCAACTCATTACTTCATGTTTGTCAGACAGAACTCCAAATACGTTCTCAATCACTTTTATTCCAGCCAAGTGGATTTCTTATTGTTCTCATGACAATATCAACTTTTTCCTTCCTGCCACTACTTTCAAACTCATCGACCTTCATCTTCCCTCATCATTTTAAAGACACATGCTTTCTGAATAGAAATATATGTTATTTGTTTTGTTTTATGTTTTTTTTATGTCTCATACGTGTGACATCTTATATGTCTTGTAAGGTCTTTATGTAATACTTCCAGCAAATGGGTAGGGGCATTTAGGACATGTCCCTACCATATCCAGGGATTACTGAATTGTCCCTCACAATAACTGTGATTTAAAAAATTAAAATATAACCACAATTGTCTGTCAGTGTCTAGTCGACGTTACTTAATGAGGTTCAGTAATGTGGCAAAGCACTTGTGCTAATTATAAATGCAAAACAATGTGTTTTTAAGCTTTGAAAGATTGTGCGCTTCCCATCATTATGCCTCACACTGGTTTGTCTACCTGTAGCAACAGGTCTCTACTGCCAAAATATTTCATATATGAATTATGCAACTTGCAAAGAATCTAGCAAGACATTCAGACCAAATGAGAAATAGACACAGACCTATTATTTTGTAATTTATTTGCATGCTGTAATCTTATTTAGTGCTCCTCTGGCAGCAGCATGGTGTCTCTCTATCTCCCCTCACACTGTGTGCCAGGCAGGAGACTGACGGCTTTTAATATGTGCTTATGGAGATACAAGCGAACCGACTCATGACCACCAACAACCATGGCATGAAATGTCTGCCCTAGACGTGAAAGATTTCAGTTTCACTTGTCACACAGACTTACTAAGGATCTTGCTTCTGGTTTGACTGTCATATATTACTTAGAGGTTTCAGATAAAAGATATAAACATTTGGGAAAATGTATCTATATCTTTTCCATATGGGTTAGGGTGCTCTTTGTGGACACACACTTGCTTGCCTAGTATGCACGTTTGCCCTTATGTGACCTTGAGTCAGTGTGTCCTCGTGTATGTTTTAGGACATAATTGTGCTTTTAATCATCAGGGTGTGGCACAAATCAGGCACAGAACAGTACGCTACACTCTGTGGTGTAATAGCAGAACATTTTGTGCCAAGTGAATTTTTGGCACCAATTAAGAACACAAGACAGATAAACTAAAGACAGATAAAGGTGTTTTGATTGAGCTCACAGACAGAAACACTGAGATAAAGAGATATTCAGCAGTAATTGTTGACTAATACATCAACATAAATCACTTAATATGTAATGTTTTTATAAAGAGAAATCTGCTAGTTAATATAACACAAAGTCCACCCATTTTATGAAAAGCTGCTGGTCTAAGCACACAGTGTAAGGTAAGGTAGCTCTTTGACAGGAAAAATCCCCTGGCAAACGGGAAGTGATGTGTTTTATGTTCTTGGCAGCAGCAACAGCAGGGGGATGAAATGAAGAAAAACCGTGTTTCTGGCATGACATACAATAACAACCAAGACTAAACTCACACTTCAGTAAAGAAACATGAAATCTGCAGCAATGCAAAACCATTAAATCTATGTTTAGCAGCCATGAACACAAATCAAAGATCAGACTCATATAGAGCCACTTTAAGGTCCATCTGCAGGTAAGCCTGGCAACAAAGTGAACATAGCAACAGCCAAGGGCACTGTGCATTTCCTAGACGGTCTGTGTGGCTCATGAGACCTGATGACATGCTAATTCCATGGAGACAGCGTTGTAGGGGGGGTTGAGATTACAGTCTGGCTGTGGAAGTCCAGCAAGGTTGCTCTGTAGTTTCCTGGAGCTCATGGCCTATGTCTTAAGAGGCTTTAAGAGGCTTGGAAGAGATGAACTGCCATCTGGCTAAACCCCGAAGAGCCAGTCACACATGGTTGGGAAAATGTTAACACTGCTGATGTGGTGTGATCCGGCAGAGAGCTACTGGTGACTGAAAACCTGCTGTTTCTTACCTGAGAAAAGACTGAGAAGCGATGATGCAAGAAGATTTAAAATTTGTTTTCTTTTCTAAAATGTTTTTTCAACTGAAATATGTCAAATATGCAAGATGTTTCTTTTTTCTAATAGCTTGTTTTTGATGTTTTCATTAAACCTGAGTCCATCACTTCGCCTACAATGCGGCTAAAACAGATCATTAAATTTACATTTCAACTGACACAACTTTTCATATAGTTCAGTCAGACAACTCACGTTTAGAATGTTTATTCAGCAGCAGAACATGATTTGAGTTTGGCGTCTAGGCTCCGACTTCATCACTCCCCGCAGCTTATGTTATAGAGATAAGGGGAGCGATGAGCAAATCTTGAACCCCCCGTCGGAGCCTGCAGGTGGATGCTGGGGTGGTGGTGGGGTTAAAGAGCAGGCAGCAACGCTAGTGCGGGGCGACACGCATAGGCAGGCAGAGGGAGGAATGGGAGGATCAGCAGTTTAAATAGACTGCGAGATTGGAAGTGTGAGTTTGGTATGTAGTATTAAGAATGAGGTATGTCACGTGAGGTTGGCGTAGCAGCTCGAGTTGACTGCCTGAACTAGCTCGCAGGCGTCGCCACATAAATGTTTTACTTATATTGTCCAACACTGGGCTGTCAGGGCATTTTTTTTAGGGGTGGCTGCTATCACCCCATGCCACCCCAAAACATCCACCCCTGTAAGTCAGCCTCATCACCACTGGTTTTATTTTTGACTGTTGCAGCCTTTATTTAAACATACGACAAGGAGTTTCTAGCTGGTCGTGAAATAGTCCCAATTTAATGCTGATGTCTCTATATGACCCAAAACACCATCAGCGAGAAGACTGACTAAGTTATTTTTAATGCTCACCACTGGGTCGGATTCTCTGTAACATCTGGTGTTTACATTTTCCCAGGCAAAGTTACAGTGAGTACTACATCAGCCTGTTAAAAAGAAGCAGGAGTACATTTCTTTAGATAATTTTGTTTTTGACATTATGTTTTGTGGTTTTGGTGATGGAAACAACCATTTTTGTCCACAGGGGCCTCCAAAATCAACACATTATGAAAGTTTCTTGAAGTCACTTTCACTGAAAGCACAACCTTTATTTAACATTTACAAAAGTGCAACCACCTGTGGAGTTCAAGATGAGAACCCCAGTTTAAACATAATTCAGGCAGAGATTACAAACAAATTAAGAGTTAAATAAATGGGATTTCTGAAGACAGGGTTTCCATTCTTTAGGAAAAAAATCTGTGCTGTGTTATGTTTGTAAACTGGATTTACGAAAAAGCCAAATTAGAAAGTATTAAGTACTGAGTATGCAGAATCAGTGCTGTGGAGAGGCTGCCATGTTGCATCATCTTTTTTATGCGCCTCAGCAGTGATTTGGTTTTGGTTGTGAGTGTTTACAGTTTCACACACCACATCTGTGTCAGGAATAGTTCAAACCTGCAGGGAAAGAAAACACTGGCACACAGCCTTCACCCTACCAGTCTGCTCACGTCTGTCAAAGACCTGCACGGCTCACAGACACTTTGGTTTTGTCTCCTTTAAGCTGTTTAATCTGTTTAGCTATGAAAATTAAATCTCTTTTTGTATTCGAAATATGAATACGTCTAAGTAAAATAATGCCACACTGTCAGTCAGTCAAACAGGCGATGAAATGATCGAGTAGACTCCTTCAGCGACTGAAGGAGATTCAGACTGATTACTTGATATTTTTAAGTCGGAGCAGGAACATAACATTCTGACATCAGAGACTACACTACAATAAAGTACAGTGTAAACACGATCAGCTGATATTCATGCACCTACAGCATGTTTTTACTTGCTTATTTTGAGTCTAAGGAGTGGTTCTTAGACGGAGCAACAACTGATAAACATTGCTGGGATTTCTGTGAACAAAAGACTCTGTTTTGTTTACATTCCCCTTGCAGGGAGACACATGGTTTGGTCTTTCTGCCTGGAGCGGAGATGCACAGCACTGAACACTTCTCTCTTCACGCGGTTCCTTCTGATGTTCAGTTCTGAAAGTGACATCAAACTATCAGGAAAGGTGATCATTTGGGGAAAGTCCATGAGCAAAGCATGCAGTCCCCACCAGGGATGCTCTGTGGCCTCCAAAAGATGTAAGAAAATGACTCGACAGAGTGCTGCTGAAAAAGAAGAAAACTGAAATTAATGCTAAAAGCATGATGCCCACATATAAGAACAAAGGCTGCCACATTGTACAGAAAATGGACACCGATCTTTGTTTAGTGTGTCTGTTTTTTCTAGTTTAAAAAGCTGCAACACATCCCTCACCCAGTGAATGTGGGTAAAAGCACTAGGTGTATTTTATAAGTAATTGTACCCTACATTATACCAAATAAGGAGGAGGTTTTTTAACATTTTGCCTAAATTCATTGATATAAATGAGATGGACAAATTTTAGAATAAATAATTATTGCAGGACTGTTATAGACTGCATTAGTTTGAGCTTGGTGTACCTGATAAACATACATAATACATAATTTGCAACTTGCTTTGCAGTTCTGAAATGGTAAATTCCACTGATTTGGTATTTTATATGGGGACAAAAAGAATACAAATTGTTTAAAATGATATTTGTGTTGAGCACAGAACATATTTTTGTTTTATACTGCCTAAGGAAGAGCACCAAGCTTCAAACACATTGCAATCCGGAGACCAAACTTCTGTAGATCATTTATGTCATTTGTGCACATATTAAGTTCCCTCATTTTGTATAATCAGTGTCTCCACTCCTTTTCTTCTCCTCCTGCTTCTCACTCATTATGGGTCATTACTGAGCTGTATGGGGTCTGCCCTATACCGCTGATCTCGTGCTAAAACTAGACACTCAGAATTTTCACCTAACATGAACCATAATTATATGCTTTATTGAAGTATGCTGTTTATGAAAATTAGCACTGTAAAATAACATAATAATGACACTGTTATCTTGCCATTCAGACAGCTCTAAAGATTTCTCTGGACTAACATGTGCAAACAGGTGGAAAAACTGTATTTTCTACAAGTTCAGAGGTGACTGCACACAGCCGACCATCTGGCCGTCTGCTGATTACCTTTCAGCTGGGCTGTCAATAGGACATCTATTCATGGATGTCAACTGACATGCTCGGCAAAATGCTAATGAATCGAATCACCCGGCTGGCAACAGCAGAGACCCTGATCCCTTCTCACAGCAACAGTCTGTCGATACCACGCGGCAGCATGCTTGTACACAATGGCCTCCACAGCATTGATCTCAATACAGTGGACAGGACAGGACACATCTATCAGTGACAAGGTCTGTCTGTTACAGGTCATGCTGGCCAATGGAAAATTGGAGATTTGATTCATTTAATCAATGCCTGTGAGCTCTAGAAGTGTCTCAGTAAATATGTCACTGTGTTCAAAACTTCACTGATACGTAAGGTGATGACATTTAAGAATAGAGAAAAGTGTTCAAATACATAAAAACTTCATGATGACTTGACACAGTAATCCTTTCTAAGACTGACAGTTTTTTGTGTTAAGTCAATAAATTTGAATTTTTGAGTTAATTTTACTAAAATGAATAAAGCTAATATAGCCTGTATTAGGTCAAGAACAATTACACATACATTGTGCATGTATGTATTTAGATAGTTGAATGAACTAAAAAACAATTATCAAAAATGTAATCAATGTTTTTCTGTGCGTATGACATGTAGTCAGTTTCTTGTTCAATAAAACAAATTACCATGTTGTGTTCACATAACATAACAAAAACACATTATTACAACATGAGTTGCAGTGTTATGCTGAACACAAAAATGTGTTGATACCTGTCAAGAACATGAAGGCATCTTTAAGAATGTTTATGACAATTGTCATTAAGTCTCAGGTGGTCAGTTATGTAATTTTTAAAGCAATGTATACATTGTTTGAGATGTCTTTGTTATGACAACTTGAAAATAACCAAGACAATATAACCTGTCAATGTCTTTGTCTGTCATAACAAAGACATTACTGGCTTGATTTATGTCAAGTTTTCCCAACAGACATGTCAAACAATAACAACTTTGCATTAAAAGTGACATAAATGACTAAATGACACTTAACAACAGTCATACATTCATAAAGAGTCCTTCATGTTCATTACAGGTGTCATGACATGGTCAGACAGTATAATGAAAGTCTCATGCACACCGTTCCAAATAAAGATGTTTTGCTTTCTAACATAAAACTGCAGAAATCTTGTGATTTACTAACTTAAATTTTCTTTTACACAAAATTTAGTCAAAATTAGACAAAGCAGTGTTTATTTTTAGAGTGCAGACACAGCATGCATGGTGTAAGAGGTTAGACTCTCATGAGACCCCTCTTTTTTATAGTTTGAAGAAAACATATAAGAAGGAAACTTGATGTGTGTGTCTAAAACACTTTAAGTTTATTAGTTAGTAAGTTTTCTCAATAATGAAAACCATTATTCATCAGTACAATGAAGGTTAGTTTTGAATTCAGTCCCTACCACTTTACAATTAAAACTTAATAAATTCACTGTGAGCAGTTTCTCATATTGCCTTTGTGCCCATGCTGGAACAAAGTAGCTCCAATAGTTGCTCCCTTTACAGGGTTCTCGTTTTAAAATGTGTCAGATGGAAACATTAAAAAGTCCGCCGGAGATGGACTCTCAGCCAACTCAAGGAGTTCAAGCATTAGCATTAGCTTCACATTAGCTACACTTATTAAATCTGCTAGAGTCATCATTTTAGCCGACAAAATTCATGGCCGTCAGCTGGAAGTGAGAAGCTGCTTTTGTTGATTTCTCTGTGGAATCTAAGACCCTGTGTTTCAAAAATTACTGCCAGTTTTGGTGTTAAATCTGCCACCGTTGCCACCATTGAGGGCGTGGCATAGTGAAGGGTCAATTGGTTTTACAAAACTCAAATAAGACTTTAAACTAACTTCAACCTAAGTTCACTTAACTTACCTTTTCAAACCAGAACCGGCTTGAAGTTCTACGTGCAAACTATTTACATAAAACATTTAAGTTGAGTGAGTGAATTGGCATTTACAGTGTATGTTAGTCACAAACGCCATCAGACCAAAGTTCAGCCTGCAGAGCTCTGGTAATAAAATGTCATGTGTATAGATAACAGCCATAAAAACACAGCTAGGTGCAGAGCAGTTAAACACGATAAAGGCATTTTTATCTTAGCTTAAACCTGTCCCATTTTTTGGTTCTCAGATTGGGGATATATTTGTCATATTTTGTTCCTCAGATGTAGCACTGGTGCCCCGAGCCAGCCTGTCAACACATAAAAGCACCTGCAAACACTCATTCAAACACACATGCGCACACAGAAACACATGCATCCTATGGGACAAGCCCGAGACCTGAGGTGTTGGACATTGCATCTGTTTCCTGTATTTTAAACAGGAAAATTACACATGTGGATTTCACCAGAGTTTCCTCAGATTTGGAGAAATCTGAAAAGTAGGCCACAGTATCTGGTGAGTAAAGGTGCTAAAACCCTACTCTCACTTTGCTCTTGCCACTGACCAATAAAAGCAAAGAGAAGCAGGGGTTTTGGGGGCACAGATGTATCTCAGGTCTCCCCCCGCACAATGTGCTGATGGGTGTCTCGCTAAAAACGCTGAAGGGTCTCACAAATCCGATTTTGGCTTCTGTATCCTGCTCAGACAGTAAGTCTGTCCGAGGGTCACCCCGTGATTTTCTCTCCCTCCTCTGTTATTATTCCATTTCCTCCCCGTGAACGGAAAGACCGAAATAACCCTGCTGAAATCTATGGCTCTCCAGGGGCAAAGCTTTTGTGTCGGAACAAGTGGAAAACAAGAGCAGCAGCGGCTGAATGGGACACTGTGAGATCTAGAGTTTCAGGCCTCATGGGGCTCGGCCCATAGACACAGACACGGCTCATTACATGAGCAGACTGTATGGAGACCAACCGAGAAGAGTCGTGTGAGACACTCAGCGTGTGTGATTCACGGAAGAAATTGTAGGCTGGACTCCAGTCTGAAGCTGAATGACAGCTGAGTGCACAGTGATGAAATATTCTGTAACTACCTGCAACTGTGTGTGTGGTGAACTGAGGTTGTGATCCCAGCTGAGGGAAACTAACACTGAATCCCACAAAACCTTTACTCCCATTGACCTTTTTTCTTCTTCTGATTTTTAACGATGCTAGCTGTGTGGCTAGGTGACAGTGTTTCTTGGTCCACCATTTTGGTCCAAATTAAAATATCACAACTACTTTGGGATGGACTGACGTGACATTTTGTGTAGACACTAAAGGCTCTGTGTGGAATTTTCCAAAAATCTTTGTCATAAATGACAGCGGTGGCCGTTGAGTGAACTGCAGTGGGCATCCTGTTGCTTCAGCCAAAACAGTGACATGACATACACACGAGTGAAGGGGATCGATCGGCATCATGTTGAGAGATGAGGTTAAGTAAAGTCTGGTTTGTGTGCTGGTGAGTGCCAGTTTGTTGACTTTAGCATACTCCATTTCTAAGATAATGTTAGCTAGTGTTGCAGCAAAGCACTCTAAACCAAATCCTTTGGATTTTCCTGGAAAAAATCATTCCACCGACATTTACACAGAAATCAGTTGACATCAGGGAACGTATCATTTTTTAAGATCTGTTCACACATATGTAAATTGTTTCACTGGGTTTTCATTTATCATGTGAAATATCTCCAAATCTGCTGAATGGGTTGGCACAAAATTTTGTACAGACATTTTCTGGTACCCAGAGGATGAATTGACTTCAGTGATCCCCTGATTTTTTCCTTAAGTTTCACCATGAGGTTCACATTTGTGATTTTCAGTAACATGTTTGAAGCTATTGGATGGATTGGCGTGGAATTTGGTACAGACATTCATGTCCTCCTTTGCATAAATTGTAATAACTGTGCTGTGGTTTATGGTCAGACCTCTACAAAACAAAGATCATCCCCATTAGCCTCAGCTGTACTTTGCATTTAATGCAAACTAGCAAACAAGAATGCTGACTCACCAGACCAGACTAGCTGTTCCCAAAAAGTTCACCCCCCTCCTCCCTGCAAATAACAATTATTTTCAATCATTAATAAGTGGAGAAGCTATTGATAAAAAATGGATTCAAGTTGTGAAAAGTGATAGCATCAGCAAACTCTTGTTTGTTTATTTTCACTACAGAAATCATATTCATTCAACTTTTTTTCACTCTAAAATTTCTCTGATAGTCATCCACACACCCCCTGCAGTGACTCTAGATCTCCCTGGGGAAACCACCCCCAGTTTGGGAACAACTGTGCTAGACTAAATTAGTCTACTGACTAAATATCAGCATTTTAGCATTGTTTGTGGCTGTTTTTCCATGTAATTGTCAAGTGAATTTGAATCTAACTTTTGAAGTGTTCCAAAAAAAGAAAATTTGAATTAGGCATGTTTCCATCAACTGGTTTGAATAAACTATATGCAAAGTGTAGTTTTATCAGAAGATGATAATATAGGCTATGTTAATAAAAAGAGCAGGAGAAGTAGAGGTCGCCAACCTGAAACAAAACCGCCAACCACCAATAAAACTCAAAGAAAAGAAGAATGGCTATCGTCTATGAGAGAAAACAGGGAGAGATGTCTGCAGGAATTTTATTCTTTCAATGACAACAACAGAGACATCTTCATCTTCTTCTTCCTCTTACATGTTTTCCACTTCCTCTTGTTCTTCTCTCCTTCTTCTCCTTCTTCTCTGAAAGCAAACAACTGAATCAAGTGGGTTAAATGTTTGCTACATCAAAACTTAGCCTCTTCAGAAAATCCTCTCCCAAAAAAGACAAATTACACTTACAGTAAAACAGCAAAACTTTTTTGAGCAATTGAGGTTTTTGTTTTTTGTTCAAATTTTGCCATTACCATCAACCTTTTCTGATGTGATACTTCAAACTGCACATAAAACACACTGATGGAAGCAAGGCTACTGTGAGCATGTTAGTATTTTGCTCAAAGCACCACTGTGCCTTCTAGCATGGCTGTAGACACCTCTTGTTTTCTCTATGAATTATTTTTTCATCGAGGTTGTTCATTTTAGATTACATAACCCAACTTGCCAGCCACCGATGCATAAAATCACTGACATTTATCTGAATGCTTTGCAGACACAGTTACTTCTAATGGATGTACTTTTTAAATAATTCATAAAAGTATGTCTGTCTGTGCCTGTTGATGTATCTGTCCTCAGCCGGAGCAGCACCTGAGAGGACACAGCACATGAAATGTTTCATAGAAAAGCATGAAAATGACCTGTACTTAGACACACAGTGCACTTGCATGCACAGGCACACATTCACAACTCCTGGAGGACTGCTGTCAAACTAATGAGAGTAGAGACTGGCAGCATAATGGATTTTTTCTCCCTTTCTGTCTCTCACTGTCTGTCTGTCTTCTCACATTCACAGCATCCTGTTAAAGTCATAGGTGGTCTGACACTGTCTGACACTGTCTGCCTGTGAAGGGTCAAAATACATCATCCTCTCCGGAAAAGAGGCCAATAAAGTTCACCACAACTGTCTATAAGGTGTGCTGCACCTCTAATTCTATGTTGTGAGCTAAATGACCCTCAACAGTGGTCTGTGTGGTCGAGGAGTGTGTTAATTACACATCTTGATGCTACAAATTGTAGTGTCGCATCCATCTCCTCCTCACCTGCCCCATACTGTCTACGTAAAGCATCTAATTATGATCGGAGGGCATGCTGGAACATGTTGCTGCTATTCCTAGGATTCGTTTATATGTTTCCACAGCCAGGAGAAGGTCACGGGCCCTCTGTGCTCTGATTCAACCCCCTTGACATACTCAGCGCTGTTGCCGGTGTAATCAGATCCAGGCACTGTAACTAACGGCTCTGGTGCTTCCCCAGCCGTCCTCATGCATTATAGACGAACAGATTTTCTAGCGTGGTTCAAAGTGGAGCTGTGTGTCTGCCTGGCACTGCTGATGATCTGGTACAGCGATGGCCCACGGCGGCGTTCCACTAGCAGATAATTAGGAAACTCTTCTGCTTCTGTGTCAGAGCGGGCAGCGACTGCCAGATTCATTTATTGTTTGTTTGAAGACGGCTAAGTGTATTTAAAATTGTAATCGGAGCAATTTTCTCTGTGAATTATACAGAGATTATTTTGATGATTTTTCATGGCATCGCTGCTCTCTGCCGTAATTGTCAGGTAACGAGGGAATACTTAATGTTCATTGAGCCCTGTGGTATACTTACATACAGCAATAGAAAGTACATTTACTCAAGCTCTAAAAAGTTTTAAATTACTTGATACTTTATGTTCATGTACTTTTTTTTAGCTCTTTTTCTCTACATTTTGGAGGAAGATACCATACTTTTTTTAATTTTTTTAATTTTTTTATATATATATATTTTTGACAGCTATAATTAGATTTTACATATGAAACCAGAGGAGTGCATGCAGTAGAGTGCAGATCTTATGACATGGTGGGTACCAATTGATGCCTTGGGTCAGCTAGTTTCATATGATAGCAGTATCTTTACTCTAGCCTTGAAATTGAGTCTGCTACAGCCCATGAAAGATGGTGCAGATGTAACCCTCACACACACACACACACACACACACACACACACACACACACACACACACACACACACGCAACCAAATGTATGATCCCGTCCAGGCTTACACTTGGCAGACAAACAGTTCATAAATAGTTACTCAGTGTCCACTTTGTTACGCAAGTATTGTTAAACAAGTACCATAAAAGTATATTGAGTATAACATCCTGAAAGGGCATGATGAGTACTTTTATTTATGATACTTTAGGTTTTCAATAGATAGTTTCAGTCTTCTGCTTAAGTAGCATATTGAATGTGGGACTGAAAAGAAGTATTTGTCTGAAGTGGTATTGTTTGTTCATACTGGCCTATGATCAGAGTTGGGACCAAGACATTCTTTTGCAAGTCACAAATAAGTCTCAGGTCTTTGCACTCAAGTCCCAAGTCAGAACAGGCAGGTCCCAAGTAAAGCACTAAACTTTGAGTTTTGAGTCTTAAACAGGTCACAATGTGACTGAGTTTCCTCACTGATTTACAAAGTTACCTGGCTTTTAAGATAATGTTAGCTAAGCACTAGCTCACTAATTATGTTTATATTAGCCTGGACTTACCCTTCTTTGTGCAACTTCAAATACTGAACCAAGCCCGAAGTTGTTGGGTCTCTATCTGTAAATATTTAACCACACGGTTTGCATGTTGTTGCTATCCAATAAAAAACACTTATCTCCAAAATGTCAACTTTTCAGGAACTGAAAAAAACAGCCATGCTTTCAGGTTTGTGGCAATGCATTTTCAGGTGATCCAGTAGCTTTGTGAATGGTTTGTTTGGCTTGTAAACACAGCGTCGATGTATCGCGAGACTTCGT
Source organism: Lutjanus campechanus (assembly GCA_027495735.1). NCBI lineage: Eukaryota > Metazoa > Chordata > Actinopteri > Lutjaniformes > Lutjanidae > Lutjanus > Lutjanus campechanus. The sequence continues at coordinate 52,104 of JAJHUR010137902.1, forward strand.
ATATCTCTTAATGGATGCATGTGTGAAAATAGCGTGAGATATACCAAGTCTCGCGATACATCGACGCAATGTTTACATGCTACCTGGGAGGCTACAGTTGACATTTCGGCTAAAAACATGGTGTAAATGGTGTCTTTTGTGGTTAAATTTTAATGTTGCGGCTCACGGACACTTGG